>JAMLFY010001455.1:0-13257 GCA_030441495.1 Dalbergia oliveri
CACCTTCAAACCTCCATAAACTATCATTCCCTTGTAAAACCTTTCAACTTATCAGCTCTTACCGCCCTTAGGTCTCTTGAAATTCTTGATCTTTCCTTTGGGCTTGAGCAATTCTTTCCTCTAATTCACTTGTCACACTAAGGTGACAAGCTCTTATGCCCTTAGTGGTCAAGGTCATCCCTAAATTTAGGTCTCTAAACTGCTCAATTAACTCAATCTCCTTTCACCATCAAACGGACACTTGTAAGGATTTCCTACTTGGCAGCTACAACATTAGCTTTACCTGATGAGTTAAGCCGAAAATCATAATCCTTTAAAAACTCCATCCACCTTCTTTGCCTCATGTTTAGCTCTTTTTGATCAAGAGATATTTCAAACTCTCTGTATCGAAGAACACCTCAAACCTTATTTCTGCATAAATGATGTCTCCAAATCTTTAGAGCAAACACGACGCGGCTAACTCAAGGTCATGGGTGGGGTAATTTGCCTCATGTGGCTTGAGTTGTCTGATGCGTAGGCCACCACTTGCCTATTTTGCATCAGGACACAACCCAAACCTTCTCTCGAAGCATCACAGTACACTTCAAAAGGCACATTGGGTCGGGTGACACTAAAGAGGGGTTGAGGTTAGCTTGTGTTTCAGCTCTTGAAAGCTCTTTCTCACACTCGGGCGTCCATGAAAAAGGGGTGTTTTTCCTAGTTAGCTTGGTCAGGGTAGGAAATCCTGGGAAAATCCCTTGATAAACCGACGGTAATAACCAGCTAAACCTAAAAGCTCCTTACTTCGTCCGTGGTTGGTCTTTCCCAGTTTATAACCGTTTCCACCTTACTAGGATCTATAGCAATTCCTTTCTAGATACTACATGCCCTAAAAATTGTACCTCATCTAACTAGAATTCACACTTAGAAAGCTTTGCATATAGTTTCTTTTCCTTCAAGATCTCTAGTACTATGGTTAGGTGGCGTCCATGCTCCTCGTGGGTCTAGAGTATATGAGAATATCATCTATGAAGACAACCACAAACTGATCTAAATAGGGTCTAAAGATCCTATTCATGTAATCCATAAAAATTGCTGGAGCATTGGTTAATCCAAGGACATTACTACAAACTCAAAATGGCCGTATCGAGTGCGAAAGGCCGTTTTTGGTATATCTTCATCTCTTACCCTAATCCTGGTGGTAACCTACCTCAAATCAATCTTAGAAAACACTTCACCTTTAAGCTGGTTCCATCAAGTCATCTATCCTAGGCAAAGGGTATTTGTTCTTCACGTCACTTTATTCAATTGCCTATAGTCAACACACATCCTCATACTTCCATCCTTTTTCTTCACAAACAACAGGCGCTCCCCAAGGTGACACACTAGGTCTAACAAACTTTTTCTCCAATAAATCCTCCAACTAGCTTTCAACTCGGTCAACTCTAATGGGGACATCCTGATGGGGCTATGGATATGGGACCTGCACCGGAAGCAATTCTATGGAAACTCTATCTCTCTGGGGAAACTCTGTATCTCATCTGGAAATGCTTCGGGATAATTTCTTACTATCGGATCTATCGATACTTTGCTCAAAGTCTACATCACTAGCGGCTAGGAAAATATAACCTTTACTTCACCCTTACCACCGAGTTATGTAAAGACTTATGGGTTTCTTAGGTCTAATGGGAACAGGAAGAAAAGTAATGGTTTTCTCATAGGTTAACAGTACACGGTTGGCTTCAAGCCAATCCATGCCAAGAATCACATCTAAACCTTGCATGGGTAAGCAAATGAGATCTAAAACAAATGATCTATTCTCAATAACAAAATGGCAATCTAAACAACATTTACAAGTTCTAACGGTTTTAGAGGGGTAGAAACAATAAGGTCAAAAGGAAGCTCAGTTATATGCAAGTTAAGGGTTTAACACACGAGTGGGAGATAAAAGAATGGAAGCGCCAGAATCATCAGTACAATTAAGTTTCTACCATACATATTACACTTACCTTCCACGAGATTTCGTGACTTTGTCGTTTCTTCATTAATGGTGAATACCCTTCCTTGGTATTGGCTTCTTGGGATTGGGGGTTGGCGGGTTCCTTCTGTGCATTCTCTGAGTAATGACCTGGTTTTCACACCAGTAGCACACGTTTGTTCGGCTCGACATGGCATGCTCCCATGATTCTTGCCACACTTGGGACATTCCATGGATGGCACGGGTCGTGGAGGTGCTGCTAGACCTCTTTGTGGTGCTTTCCCTTTATTGTTATTATTGTTGTTGTTGCGATTGTTGCTGGGATTATTATAGCGGTTGTTGTTATTGTTCGG
This sequence comes from Dalbergia oliveri, assembly GCA_030441495.1. Taxonomy (NCBI): domain Eukaryota; kingdom Viridiplantae; phylum Streptophyta; class Magnoliopsida; order Fabales; family Fabaceae; genus Dalbergia; species Dalbergia oliveri. The sequence goes on from JAMLFY010001455.1 coordinate 2,311, forward strand.
TCTTCCTTGATGAAAGTTCCTTTGTGGCACTTGTGATCTTGATTGATGTGGAAATGGAGGTCGATTTTGCCTCTTGAACTGTTGACCTTGAGGTGTCATCTTTTTGATGATATTCTCAGACTTTGAAGTACCCAGCTTCTCTGCCCTTCTTCAATGATGCGGCATTTGTTGACTAAGGTAGAGAAATCCCTAATTTCCAAGTGCGCAACCCACATTAAGTTCTGCCTTTAACCCTGACTCGTATTTAATGCATTTCCAATACTCATTCAGGGTTACCTTGGTACATCCTTGAGAACTTAATGAGTTCCTCAAATTTGCAGTATCCTGAGCCACATTCATATTCCCCTGGACAAGTTGCATGAATTCAATGTCCTTAGCATTTCTAACCGACTCGGAAAGACTTCTTAAAAATGGACCTTGAATAATTCCCAATCAATGTCCACTTCGGTTGCCTCCAGGAGTCTTGAACACCATCCACCAGAAGCGGCATCACCCTCAAGCATGTGGGTGGCAAAAGTGACCTTCTCTCCTTGGAACATGGAACTACAGCAAAGACCTTCTCAATATTTCGAATCCATTCATCTGCTACATTAGGATTCAGGGTCCCCTTGAAAACAGGTGGATTCGCCTTACGAAATTCCCCGAAACGAGCATGTTCGGGAATTTCATGTCCTTGATTTATATTAGCTTGACGATGATCCATCCGTTCCATCATCATTCTCATGGTCCTTGCTACATCGGAGTGCTTCAGCGGTCTCATTATCTTGGTTATTCTGTGCCGCGCTCCTAGTCTTGTCGTCGTGCCATTGGTCCCTATACACACAAAACAGCAACATGAGGTGATCAGGCCAATATTCCATGCAAAGTGAGCAAGTTACCATGGCACTTTCAACATACAGTAGTCATGTATTTCTAATCCTCAAGCTCATCCTAATGATAAACATCTACACATGACATTACTAACGTATTATGCTTTAGAAGCATAGCAAGTCCAATCCTTAGGCTGGTGAGAACCGAAACCTCTGATACCAAAATGTAACACTCTAGTAATTAACCAAATACACCTAGGTTGAATTTGATTAATGACTAGACTTTACTCTTTGCTTTGGTTCTTTCATCATATTTTGAAAATACTTAGTGAAATTACGAGCCTTTTTTTTTTAACATAATTGAAATCATGAGCCGCGCATAACATAAACGATTAAGCGGTAGTAAAATAAGACATTTAAGAATCTAAATATATCATATTGGCTCCATCACATAACATCCATAATGCACATCACAACATATATACAATAACCTCACTCAAAAGGTGAGTTAAGTTCATACATCATATCTTACATATTCACACCATAGGAAACTATTTATAAGGAAATCATGCCCCTAAACTAGATAACCTTAAAAGCTGAGGAAGGCTACTCTAAAACTGGATGCATAACACTCTTAAGACTACTTAAAACTCTCTAGGGCCACTGTCTTGGAAACGGGAAGAAACCCGATCACTGCGAGCTTCCTCGGAAGGGGGCACACGAGATGCACCAGGCTGGGTCGCATGGACGATCTTCTTGCTAACCTCGGCTGAACAACTGTTTCCTCACTACCCTCTCTTACACGTGGGAGAGTAGGAGCGAGCTCTCAGAATAAGCATGAGTAGGAGGGTCCTCTGAAGGATCAGTTTCAGAATCTCGTTCGTGGATTATACTCTGGAAAACCATGGACACGGATGAGGCGGGATAAGAACGTAACATTCTTTCATCAAGTGGACGTGCATGTTCGAAAACCATTTCATCGCCATAGGGAGAAGTAGGAGAAAAACGATAACTAGGGACAGGATGTGCAAATGGACGACCTACGTAAATAAAAACACGAACCGAGCACCTTCCTTCAAAGTGATACGAATGATGCACGGATCATAGTGGAATTCCCAAGTAGGGTGTCAACGACGGACGAATGTCGCCATCTGAATCTGAAGACAATGACGGAAATAAAGGAAAGGGAGTGAGAATCTTACTAAAGAATTCTCAGTAGGGTATCTCCTTCTACGGTGTCATCATCAAAGTCTCCAGGAATCTGGGTTATTATAAAATAGTGAACATACGAAGATTAAATTTTAAGTTCAGAAAATACTTTTACCGAGATTCGACCAATTTTAATTATGCGTCTTATAATGCATCATAATCTTAACATGTCATATTTATAATGAACTTTTCTTTTATCATTACATCATATTCCTCATCATCATCATTAATATAACATGCATAGAAGAACATCATATTTCTCATCATCAACTCATGTATGTTATGCAGAAGAATATCATAATAGCTACACATGGACATGGTGCACATAATTTATTTCTTTAGTACCTTAGGTGACTTTAAAATCTTATCATCCTCATTATTTTCCTTGGGCCACCCTATACTCCACCCTTTTGGGAGTAATCTAGGTTATGAGCTCATACCTTACTAGTCGTCACTAGCATATACTTATCCTTTTTGATAAGTTAAAGTCCTGACTCTACCCTTTTGAGAGAACAGGTTAGGGGCAAGAATCACCTTTTCACCACCTATAGTTTGATGGGTCCAAGGATCATTTTCTCATAAATTTTAAGTCACCAATAAGTCTTTGCATGTTACAACTCGCAATTCATAATAATTCATAACATTTTCTTATTTATAGTCTTATTTGGAATAATATATACAACTATAATCATGCATCTGGAGATTCCAGGAAAGAGAGGTGGGTCACAATGGACACGCTTAAATACCAAATCTTTCCTTAGCCAGAATCTTTCCAAATTGCACTCTTACAGGAATACACTTTCTTCCAGGAACAAAATATGTCTTTATTTCATGCATAAGTTTTCATTGTTTGCAACAGCAACTATAACATACAAACCAGGGAATCAATCAATGACACCAAATTCTTAATAAGCATCAAATCACATTTTAAGTACACATAAATTACTAGCTTCCCATAAAATTCTTACAAAGTTTTAAAACTCTTTTAGAACTAATTCTTTTTGTTAAACTTGAAAGAAGTCATAGGACTTTAGGCCTAACTTAACCATGGGACCGATTTATAACTTGAAAGAATGTTCATAATTAAATCTTTCACTTAAGATAAAAGGAGCAAGTCTTGAGCTTTAGAGATTTAGGTGACATCTTAGAATTATTACCATGCTATGCAACCTTATTTTAATCTTATCTTTATAAGGTGATAGCTTGGAATTATAAACATGATATGCAATTCCATTTCTTTATCTTTAAGATTTAAGGTGATGACTTGAAAATTAAACATGATGCAAGAACTTGTAATATAAACATGATGCAAGAAACTTGGAGCGCGGAATTGCACAGGACCAGGAGAGGAGAGAATCTTAAGCAACGGAGCGCGGTAGTCCGCATAGGACCTGAGGGAGAAGAGAATTACATTTTTTTTAAGCTCCAATTCTCAAGACTTCTTAAAGAATAAATTCTTTAACTCCAATTATCTCATTTCTTCGCTTATGATTCATAGGCAAGTCTTTGAGCTCTAGGATTTTTAGGTGATGACATAAAATAAACATGCCATGCATTGATTCTTTTAGCCATTATAAAATAAAGTGAGAGCATAAAATAAACATGAGATGCAACTTCTTTATTATCTTTAGAGATTAAGTGACAACTTGAAATTTAAACATGAAATGCAAGCTTGAAATTTAAACATGAGATATGCAAGTTCATTTATTTATTCTTGAGAATTTAGTTATGACATAAAATAAATATGGTTGCAAGGCATAAACTTAAACATGGATGCAAGTTCACTTGATCTCTTTACTAGAGCTCCTTCAAGACTTTAAGAAAATTATGATTTCAACCCAATATATGTATCTTAGCAAGACAAAGTAAAAAATACATATTTCATATTCAAACCTCAAGATAAAAACATTATTCTTTAAAGTTTTGCATTAAATGGAATGTTCAAGCTTTAGAGGCCTAACTTGTGATGGATTTACAACCCATATTCAAGGTCCTCATCATCAAGCCATCATTTCATTCCTTCCTAGGCCATTTGGCCGAAACCATGAAAGGAAAATAAGGAAAGAAAAACTGAAATTTTAGAAGCTTTGGAAACTAGTGAAACCTTCAAGTTTTAGAGATCTAACTTGTGAAAGCTTTGCAACCAACACTCAAGAATCTCATCATCAAACCATGGTCTCATCATAAGCTAGGCCATATGGCCAAATACTTTAAAAGAAAGGAAGAAGAAACTGAAAATGAAAACTTAAAAGAAAGCTCATGAAAACATCATTTTTGAGCTAGAAACATAACTTGTCTTAGCATAAAATGAACTTAGAAACACCTCCCTACCTAATTTGATTTGAAAGAAAGGAAGAGAACTTGGTTTCCTTGAGTGAAATGAAGCAAAATATCCTTGAAAAGCTGAAGGGAGAATTTGGCCAAGAGAAAGAAAGAAAGAAAGCTTTTGGTGCTCCTAAAACTAGAATTTGTGTAAGTTATGAACTAAGCATCTAAACTATCTTCAAGCATGCCTATTTATAGAGATTTTGCAGCTCATAAATGGACAAAGGAAGGAAGGAAATCTGACCAAAAATTAGAGAAAAAAAATAAGGAAGAAAAATCATTTTGTTTGGTGGCTTAAAACATGGAATCATGTTTCCATGTTTTCATGATTCTTTGTTTTCATTCTTTGGATTTTTGTGTAATAATTTTCTGACTTATTACTCAATAATTTCGTGCATTACAGCCTTGTGGAAGAGGATTTTGTGTGTTCCATGTATTATTTAGGTGTAGGCAAGGTATTCATGCAATTTAGAGAATTTACGGTTAAGGGCTTAAGTGAATTACTAAGCAATTTGGGTGTTTTAAGCAATTTTAGGTTCTAATCAATCTAAATAAATAATTTTGACTCTAGATTAGTAATTAGAATTTAATAAGCTTTAATTTGAGCCTAATATTGCTTAGGTTTCGTTAGACAAATCAAAAATCTCAAAATTTGCAAAACTGCACAACGACAGGGGCAAAACGGTCAATTTACCCAAAAATTGCCCGGACCATCCGACTTAACCAATGGTTAATCATAACTTAAAAACACCTTTTAAAATATTTTAGTGAGGTTCGGACTAAGGCACGCAATTCGAAGTTAAAACGCCAGGGGCGTTTTGGTCATTTCGCGTCGAACTCAAAATTAGATTCTTCTCCTCTATTAACACACATAACACAAACAATCCCTTATTATCATCAAAACATCCCCTTGAGGATGGGTGGGGCCCACGATCCTCATTTTCTAGTAAAATAACCTCAGGGGCATTTTGGTCATTTTACACGTACAGAAAATCGGGTTTGCAATACTTGCACGAATTGCTCCTAACTTCTCTTCTAACGTTATATTCCTTTATTAAGGATTGTTTGGTCTCAAATTTTATATAATATTTACCTACGGTAATTTGGTAATTTCTAATGACAGTAAAAATTACAGGAAAATTGGGGCGTTACATATTCCATGTCCACTTATACTTGAGGATTCCCACTAAATTTCCTTTTGCATGTCAATTCAACCTTTCCATCATCTTGTTGGCTTCGTTGTCTCCATAGCTCCACCATTCTCAAAACGTATCCATCATATCACTTCATTTTTAGCTTTTCCTATTATGCCGATTTCAAGTCATCGATTCTTATCACACCAAACAAGAATTATTAGTTGATTAGGCTTAATACCAAGCTAAGTATGGCAGGAACCCATAACATTCCCAACAGGAATCATACACATATATAAAATTATAATGCATGACTTCTACTAAAAAGACAATGTAAATCCTCAAGGTCCTATAAGGATAATCTCATACCATAATGTAACATCCTCCTAAGTACAACCTCCTCCTTAAGTCATGGCATTTTATATTTCTAGAGTTGTTACTAATAAATTTGCGACCTTTCTTAATTATTTATAGCTAGAATCAGTTGAATATGTAACTAATAATGGTTCTATCAAAATATATATATAGGCAAAAACAAAGTATTTATTTAGTACAAGTCAAGTACAAAAAGGAAGCTCTTCTATGAGCTTTAGTACACATCCTCTTCACTACATTTACATATACATACAACTAAGTACAACATAATAAAAACACTAACCACTAAACTCCTCATTCAATTCCTTTTGTGTATAGCCCCATAGTCTCTCTTGATAACCTGGAGACAACACGAAAACATAAAAACACGTAGGGGCAAAATTATACAATTCTCAGAGGGCATTTCCCCAAATACACAATCGTAATGTCATCGTCATCGTCCAACATTTCATTTATTAAGAAAAAGGTGGTCATGCAATTTATAATAACGGTCATTTTAAAGTTCCAAATCATACTTCCAAAGGGTTGTTTTTAAGAATCAATCACTTTGTACACATTTATCATATGCTCATAATCATAGTAAATAATGTCAATTAAAATGATTCAATATAATACAAATATGTATATATCAAATATAGGAAAATTATCTTTAATTGCCCTTGATAAATTGAAGTGACTCATGTATCTCTCTATTTTCCTCTAAAAGTCAAATAGAATCTCATCCCTCTTTATTTGCCCTCGACAAGTCGAAAGGATCCCATCCCTCCGCATGTCTTCCACAGTTGAAAGGATCTCATCCCTCTCATTTACCTTTGACAAGTTGAAAGAATCTTATGTTTCATTATTTGCCCTTGACAAATTAAAGAGATCTCATGTTTCTTTATTTTCCCTTGACAAGTCAAAGAGAATCTCATGTTTCTTGTGGCTATAGAACTTAATTCAATATATCATTCACTTCTCTTTTTCCAATGTATACATAAAATGTAACACCTAAATTAACCGAATACACCTAGGTTGTATCTGATTAATTACTAGACTTTACTCTTTGCTTCAGTTCTTTCATCATACTTTGAAAATACTTAGTGAAATTACGAGCCATTTTTTTTAAAACATAATTGAAAACGTGAGCCGCACATAACGTGAACAATAATCGAAATAAAGCGAATAATTGTGATATAGCATGAAAAACACATCATATTGGCTCCATCATATAACATCCATAATTACATAACACATAGATATTTTGCCTACCAACAGAATAAGACTAGGTGTAGGCAATCTAACAAAACAAATAATATATGGATGGAAGGACATCCATTAATGGCACCTAGTAATAACACTCCAAGGATAGGGATAGATATTTGAAATATACGAGTGAAACTAGTAGGATCAAGTTCAGCTATCCTGAAAGCCTCAATGTGATTCACGAACGCTTCCTTCCTTTTTAAGACGAGATGGAAAGAAAAAATAGAGGAGTGAGAAACTTATAAAGAATCTCAGTAGGGTACTCACCTCATGATGCATTGTGTCATCATCATCGTCCCAGGAACCTCGGGTTATTATGAAATAGTGAGCATGCTAAGATTGATTTATTAAGTTTGAAAATATACTTTACGAGGTTCGTCCTTTAATCATGCGTCTTATAATGCATCATAAACTTAGCATGTCATATTTATAATGAACTTTTCCTTTCATATATAATAACATAGTTATGCATAAAATCACATCATATTCCTCATCATCATTTCATAATACTATGCATAGCAGAACATCATATTTCTCATCATCATCTCATAAATACTATGCATAGCAGAACATCATATTCACATAATGCATTTACTTAGTTTCTTAGGTGACTTAAAGTTACTTTCATCATCATTTTCCTGCCACCCTATACTCCACCCTTTTGGGAGTAATCTAGGTTATGAGCTCATACCTTACTAGTCGTCACTAGCATATACTTATCCCTTTGATAAGTTAAAATCCTGACTCTACCCTTTTGAGACGGTTAGGGGCAAGAATCACCTTTTCACCACCTATAGTCTGATGGGTCTAAAGGATCATTTTCTAGGATCACCTTTTCACTACCTATAGTCTGATGGGTCCAAAAGATCATTTCCTCATAAGTTTAAGTCACCATTAAGTCTTAGCATGTTATATCATAATCATCAAGATGCATGAACATTCTCATTGTTTGCAATAGCAACTATAACATGCAAGCCATGAAATCATTCAATAATATCAAATTCTTCGTAGGCATTACATCATCATATAAACTGACATTCCAAAGCATCAAAAGATGTCATCTAAAATTCTCAAGGAAACTCCCTTAAATAACCAAACTAAAATTGGTAACTTAATTATCAAACTAATTACTTATGCATCTAAGGGATTTATTACCATCAATTATAAGCCTTAAGAACATTATTAGACTATATAGGGTAGCATAGATATTAAGTTGTTCTTAAGGTTTTAATTAGAAGTTACGTTTTTAACCCTTTCTCGTTCCGCTTTCCCTATGATGCTAAAATTAATTACTAAACCAATTATGAATCATTGTCCCTTATCTAAACATAATAAAATCTGGTTCTTAAGGCCACTAAAGGCTCTGACAGAATGCATAAATTTCATTATATAAAGTTCTAGAAATCTTGCTTTTATGGTTTTCTAGGAAGCTAGTTTTATCTCTAACATGCATAGAATCATTTCTTTAGCAATAAACCATAATTATCACAACTTCAAACATATTAAACCATCATCAAACAGTAGTACTAAACTCAGATTAGTGGCTGAATCATGAACCTCACATAATTGCTTAAAATTATATTTTAAGTACATGTAAGATACTAGTTTCCCATAAAATCTTTGCAAAGCCTTAAAACTCTTTTAGAAACTAATTCTTTTTGTTAATCTTGAAAGAAAATATAGAACTAAATCAGTAACTTATTTAAAACCACTTTAGGACTACCTTAATCATAAGGCCGATTTATACATTGAAAGAATCTTAATTTAAAATTTTCACTTAAGATAAAAGGAGCAAGTCTTGAGCTTTAGAGATTTAGGTGATAACTTGAATCATAAACATGCTATGCAACCCCATTTTAATCTTATCTTTATAAGGTGATAACTTGGAATTATAAACATGATGCAAGAAACTTGAAGCGGCGGTAGTCCGCACTGGACCAGTAGAGGAGAGAATCTTAATAAAAGAAAAATAAGAAGGAGCGGCGGAGTCCGCTGGACCGGTGAAGGGAGAAGAGAATTCTTATTAAGCTCCAACTCAAGACTTCTTAAAGAATAAATTCTTTGACTCCAATAATCTTAAGGAAATATGCATCTTAGGATACTACCATTTTCCAACTTTGCTTGTGATACTTGGGCAAGTCTTTGAACTCTAGGATCTTTAAGTGATGACATAAAATAAACATGCCATGCGTTGATTCTTTTAGCCATTATAAAATAAAGTGAGAGCATAAAATAAATATGAGATGCATCCTCTTTATTATCTTTGAAGATTAAGTGACAACTTGAAACATAAACATGAAATGCAAGCTTGGAAATTTAAACATGAATATGCAAGTTCATTTTATTTCTTTACTAGAGCTCCTCCAAGACTTTAGAGAAATATAAATTCAACCCAATATATCTTAGCAAGACAAAGTGAAAAATACATCTTTCAAGTTCTAAACTCAAGATCATAAAAACATCATAAAAATATTATTCTTTAAAGTTTTGCATCAAGTGGAATTTTAAGCTTTAGAGGCCTAACTTGTGATGGATTTACAACCACACTCAAGGTCCTCATCATCAAGCTATCATCATATTCCCATATAGGCCTTATGGCAGAAATGTTCAAAGGAAAAGAAAGAAGAAAACCAAATGGAAAAGCTAGAGAAAGTCCATGAAATCATCATTTTGAACCAAGAACAACACTTAGCAAAGCATAGAAATAAACTTAAAGACAACTCCCTACCTAATTTGATTTGAAGGAAAGGAAGAGAACTTGGTTTCCTGAGTGAAATGAAAGAAAATCTCTTTGAGAAATGGGAGAAGAATTTCAGCCAAGGAGGAAGGAAGAGAAAGCTTTTGGTGCTCCTAAAACTAGAATTTGTGTAAGTTATGAACAAGCTTCCAAGGCTCCTCAAGCATGCATATTTATAGAGATTCAAGCTCATGTATGACAAGAGGAGGAGGCATAATTTTTGGATTTTTCATGGGGAACAAAGGGAGGAAAATCATTTCTTGTTTAAGGCATGTTTTATGCCATGTTTTAGGGAATTTTTTGGCATTTTGTTTTAGTGCATTATCTTGCAATAATTCTAATGATTATGGCTGAATTATTTCGTGCATTACAGCCTCATGGAAGAGGGTTTTGTGTGTTCCATGTATTATTTAGGTGTAGGCAAGGTATTCATGCAATTTAGAGAATTTATGGTTAAGGGCTTAGGTGAATTAGTAAGCAATTTGAGTGTTTTAAAGCAATTTTAGGTTCTAATCAATTTAAATAAATAATTTTGACTCTAGATTAATAATTAGAATTTAATAAGCTTTAATTTGAGCCTAATATTGCTTAGGTTTCGTTAGACGAATCAAAAATCTCAAAATTTGTAAAATACAAAGAGAGGGGCAAAACGGTCATTTTATTAAAAGAAATTGGCTTAAATACTTGCACGAATTTCTCCTAACTTCTCTTCTAACGTTATATTCCTTTATTAAGGATTGTTTGGTCTCAAATTTTATATAATATTTACCTACGGTAATTCGGTAATTCCTAATGATAGTAAAAATTATAGTAAAAATTGGGCGTTACATAAAACACATATGGGCATTCATTCATAATACAATTGTCATTTGTTTCTCATAAATCAATCTTTAAATTGTCTAGCATGCATTCATATGTCACAAGTCACATGGCTAAATAGTTAACATCATCCAAACACACCACCAAAATTCATACATCAATATCCATGTATTATCAACCAATACCATCAAAAATTTCGGACCTAACTCAATTAGAAATCATCAGAATAAATTTGAAAGAAAAGGCAAAGAAAGCCCTACTTTGCAAATCTTTAGCTCCCAATCAAACTCCAAGG
>JAMLFY010001456.1:0-13252 GCA_030441495.1 Dalbergia oliveri
CTTAGATAAAACGCTTATCACGTAACCAAGGCATCTCAGACATCTGCATTCCAAATATTTTCCAGAATGCTTTTTATGAGGCTTCTAATACTCATTTGTCTGTAAAATAAGGCAAAAAAGGTAAAAAGGAAGTAGCAGCGAAATGAATCGGAAGCATAAAGCAAAGATGACACAAAGGAATCACGTGATTTAGCCAAATAGCCTACATGCGAGCAAAGGCAACAAGCTAAATATTTCACTATGGAAATATAAATGAAGATACTTAAAGGTGGACACACTCCAATACTCAACCCAAATCTCAAATAACAATGATCACAAAACGGTAAAGTCCACTCAAAAAACCAATTTCTCAAATGCCCAAAATATGACGGTCTTTTGCAGGATTATATCTCAACTCACAAAAGAGAAGAACTTGAGTAAGGGCAGGACATTGCTCCCTCTGGGCCTGGAAGTAAGGAGATGGTGGATTCTTGGTTGTTCTTTTTCAACTGTTGTAAATGAAGCTCTATTAGAGCTATATGTAAAGATTTTCAACCTTCAAATAATGGTTTTTCAATACTCTGAGTGCTTGCCAAATTTATAAAAGACAAACCAAAATTGCACCACCAATAGAGGATTGCATTCTGACAAAGAGCATATGACTTGTTGCATATATGGACTTTTCCAAGAGCATGTTACCAAGGCTAGAAAACAAGCCACCAAGTTTGACAAACATTGTGTTGCTGCAAATGGGTAGATTTTTCTCTATTCTGGAGAATGCATTGATGTCTTAAAGCTAAGGTCTTAATAGTGGAGGTTTAAGCCACCTGGAGGATGAAAGTCAATTCCATCTAGTGAAACCTTTCCTAGTGAACCGTATTGCCTATTGAGGAAGCTTTTTTAAGGAGGTATACTGCAACTTCCTTAGCATCATGTGACGAGGAAAGGGAGTAGTCTTATCACCTTCCACCAAGGGAGAGGAGAACCTGGAAAAAATGGTTAATTTTTTGGTTAATTTATTGAAATCATCTTTGTCAACAGTCATATTTTATTTTGATTTAGGTAAAGAGTTTAATTTTTATATACAAATGAAGTAATTTTATGCGGTCAACTAATAGGAATTTAAGAAAATATCAAATATGATTGATACCAATAAAATAGACTTATACACTTTTCTTTATTGATTAATAGTTAAAAATATAAATTATGTTACAAGACAGTGTATATATAGACATTAAATTCTTATTTAGAATCTAATCTCTAATGTATACAACAAAGAATGTAACACATAAATTAAATGTATTTATTGAAACTGTCTTATTTTGACTTAGAGTAATTGGTTATTTGGAACACCTTAAAATAAGTGTCTCAATAATGTTATTGAAAAGTATCCAATAATGTAGACATAAAATTGAAGATGGTGATTGAAAGTACCTTATTGTTAATTAATAATGTTATTGCAGACTTTAAATTAATGTTTCACTTGGACACACTTTATTGCCTTGATGAGATAAATGAGTAAAATGACAGACATAATTGATCTAAATTCAACAATAATCAAGTGATCCAAATAGAGTTTAACTTCAAAGAATATGACATGAAAATAACATTATTGGTTATGAATACATAAATTAAGGATTTTGTTGAATTTTTACCAAAAGAAGAAGATTATCTCTATTATTTACTACTCTTAACGAAGGGTAAATTGTACATCCTACCATCATCAATTTATCTAAAAGTTGTTTTTTTATCTAAGTCGATTGAGACCGATACACACTTTTCTATAAATTACTGGAAAAATAAAACATTCTAAATCTTAGAATATAATTGATGTATCTGTGATAATTTATTTATTAACCAAAGAGAGTAATGCTTACAAGACCTGTGAATGTTGAGGCTTTGGCAGTATTGAATTTCTAGGCTTAGTTGGTGCACGGGCTCCAATCACCACAATGGCCAGCAAAGTTCCATTGTGCATTAATCCTGCCACTGCCAAACACTTTAAGAAAAGCGAGGATCACGATGTCATACTTTTTGTGGCACATGCTTCTAAAAGTGCCTTCACTCTCCGTTTTGGCCAGTAGACGGCAATCCCTGGAGTGATTGTGGTGGACTCATCAGCGGCATGAGAGGTATTGATGAAGAAAACAAAGCGTGGAGAGAGGGCAGAAGGAGGAAGGCCAGTGCTTGTGGTTTCGAAGCCATGGTTGTGGGAAGTTGATCAAGTTAATTGATCCGGCTTAGTTGTTAAGATTTTGATGGTACTAGGACAGGCAACGAATTTATAGTGAGCGTGCAAAGTGCAAAAGGACATGTTAATGGTTTTAAGCAATTAATAATAGTGCTATGTAAACAAATTTTGTACTATTATCCAATAGTATATATTTATTTGTGTAGATAGTTAAACACTTTTATTTATTGGACAATACATAATTACACGTATAAATATTTGTGTTAAATTTTTCTATTCTGACAACTTCCAAAATTAATTGGTTAATAGCTAATAATTGAGATATTTGGGCGAGGATCTAACTTACCGTAACAGAACATTTTCTATTACATTCCATGTTCTTACTGACACGGCGAATCGTTACAATGGAAGTAAATTTCTGTAAAACTACTATTGTATTATCTTTTTTTTTTTTTTTTGACGGGATTGTATTCTTACTACTTAAATGCAAGATGAAATCCTCTTATCATTAATATCACTGATAAATGGTGTGGGCATGGTGTGTACGAAAGTAGCCACTACTTAAAGTAGAACCACACACGCATATATAGATTACATTCCGTTTAAGTATATGCAAGGAGTATTACTAAAAAGAAATCAACCCATATATAATCAACATGTCCAGTTCTTATAGCAGCGTCAAGCCAAAACCATTAGGGGTACACACATTAAGAAATATGCAAAGATATGTAGATCACTAGATCCTTTGTATCAGTTGTGGACTCATTGAGAACGCAACAAGTTCAGTCCAATGAAAGGTGCTGGTATCTTGCTACATCTTTAATGTCAATGCCATCCAATGCAGACACCAAGTGGACCAGGTTTGCAGCTGAGAAGTTATAGAATTAAAGGTGTAGTTTGCAGGGTGAACTGTGAGTCGTTGTCCTCAGGTGGTGGTGGTGGTGACGATGGTGCATCATCCAACTCAATTGAAAGGAAAACTTTGCATGCATTATTTTGGCAGTGTTTTATGACGGGCTCAAGCTTGGTGAGCATGGGCTTGAAGCGGTTCTACATTAATGGTCAGCCAAGTTTATTGGTAGGGGTGGTGCGGCCAAAATCGTACACAATGAGGCTTTCAAAGATCACTCTGTTAGGTAGCGTTAGGTGACAACAACGGGAAATATAGGAATAATGGGGGCAGGTAAAAATGAAGACATGAAAAATCCTATTTTTGTCTTATATTTGATAAGATTCCAAGACATGACAGCTGTACAGTATACTGTTTGAAGGTATCAGACAAGACGATAAATATATGGTAAAAAATATATATATCCCAACCAAACCACAGCCAGACCGGCACTACACTATCCATTTGTGGGAGTATACATAAAATAATAAATTAAGAATGGGGATATTATTAAAAGAAAAAAAAAATACTAATTTTCTGTCTTTGTATTAGTATCCAAGGTTTATAGAGGTATAAAAACCCTTTGTATTTATTATCAGGACAAAAAATTTTTCTAGTTTTTGTTTTCTCAGGATCATTAAATATGTTTGTATTTCTAATGTCTACTTATATTTAGCTATCAGCTACCACATGCTACCTTATAGTTGCCGGACTCACATGCTTCTGAAGGGCCCCTCTTCCTCCTCCAAATGACCCTAGTAGATAGAAAAGTCACCGGCACAATCAAGTGGCTTGGTGATAAATATTAAAAATCTCTTAATTTATCCAATTATTTAATCTCAATCACATTTAAATTGAGTTATTGTTGAATAATTATGTTGAAAAATAAATTTAAATTATCTTAATTGATTTATTTAGTGAGTTGTGATTTAGATTTGTTGGCAAAATATCCTCACTACTTTGATTTGATTTAAGAAGAGAATGAATAAGCATTTGGAAATTAAAAAGATAATTGAAAAAGATTTTAGCATGATTTGATGAGAGATTATTGAAGATTTAAATATATTTGAAGGAACAGAAGGACCGAAGAGATTTCTCATATTTTAGTTATCTTATTCTATTTGACTTTTAAGTATAAATAGGTAATTTTTAGTTTATGGAAGAGACTTTTCTTTACGTTTACTTTTTACAACTTTTTATTTTTGAGTTTTATAGTTTTCTCTTCATCTATGTCTTTCTAAATTCTCAAAGGTATTAGGGAAATGGATTCTTAAGAACTAATTATTTAAATTTTCTTTTAATTTATTCCTTATTTCTATCAACCTTAATACCTGTTGTTGATTTGATCACCCATTAACTGATATATAGTTTAATATAATTTTATACTATTGAAAGATATTTCACTTATAAATTAAACCAAACTAAAATTTGACATAAAAAGATAGAAGTGTTTATCTGTGCAATGATTGTTATTGTGTGTGATACAGATTCGAAAAATGCCTGCAATTTGCAATGTTGAGTTGAACATCAGGTTCACACCTTTCTTGCGGGTGACACATAGCATACGCAGCCAAAGGAGATATATGAAGAGGTAGGTGTGCTGGTGGGGAAGATGAATGTGTCCCTGAGACTGAATGTGCTCTTCATGATGCGGAGGAGGAATAAGGAATGCCATATAGATGTTCATAGTGAAAAGTTAGCTATTGTGTTTGCTCTGTTTAATACTCAAAAGTCTACAATCAGAATCACCAAATTTTTTGATAAAAAATAATTAATACTGTCTAAATTTTTAAAATGGATAATTATATTTTAGATAAGATAAATTTTTAAAATGAATAATTATTCAAAGAGAATAATTTAAGATTTTACTAATCAGTATTCATTACTTTAAAAATATTAATTCTTATGTTTTCAATGCTAATATTTTTTTAATTTCTTAATTAGTGTCTTGATTAAATAAACTTATTAATTTAATCTGGGTCCCGTTAAATACTCGTCTCCCGTTATGTGCTGTACCTATCCTTAGACTGTATTGTTTGTGACTTTTACACCCCTCCCACAATCAAAATGCACCACGTAATTATAATTACCATGCCATGATATTGACCTCCTACGCTCACCTGTTTGTTTTGTTGTACGTACTGTTTTATTTTATTAGTTGATGCATGGTCCACCAAGGAAATGAACGATGTGAATTCAACCTGGAAAAGCCGTCAGATGTGATCTCCTTCTTTCACCGGACAATTACACAGAGTTATATTATTTATATTTATAAAATGTGATATTATATCGAAGTAATTATAAAAGAGTTATTTTATTTATATTTATCATATGTGATACTGTATCAACTTATAACTTATTTATTATTAGATAAGATATATATCTCATTCAAATATAATGTATATTTATCTAATAATAAATAAAGTATATCCTATAAATAATATTTTTTATTACAAAATACTCCTCCGGTTGCATATAGTTGTCTTGTTTAATAGTTTAATTATTGTCCACATAAAATCATTTTGCGTGTTTCAACAGCTGTGCCAAGTGACCCTACTAACTATTTTTTCTATCAACCCAAATAATAACAATCATAAATGATGTAGTTAATAGGATATCTTAAAATTAACTGTTTATCACATCAGTTACATAAAGGTTATTATGGTCTTTACTGATTTATATTTTTAGGTGAAATTATGAATATTTAATAATATAAACAAACAATTAACACTTAATTAAAAATGTTACAAATATAGTTTCATCATTATTCACCTTTTTTTCATTCTTCGTAAAGAACCATAGGTGATCCACATATACTTTCACGTTACTTTAATTTCACCGGAAAAAATTCATCACACTTTATGCACGGATAACATTAACTCATGTTTTATTTATTTTATAGCAAAATCCATGCATGGTAGGCTTCTTATTCCACACAACAGTTCTTAATTAACAGGTAGGTACGAAGCTACCATGCCTAGACACAAGCTAAATAGATTACTCTCAAACAACGCCCTTAAGTGGCACAGACTTAGGCACATGATAAAAACGGTAAAAAGTTTTAGTCACACACTCATACATTGCATCAGCAAGTGCTGCCACTGACTTCAATAATGCAGATCCAAGGCTACCTTTTATCTGACCACTGAAGTCAGTTTGAAGATCATAGTACCTGCTCCACAGCATAACCCCACCATAGTTTGGAGTCTGCTTTATGTTAGGAAGAATCTGCGAGTTAACAACATCTGCAGATACGTAACCGCTGCCCGCAGCATCAGGGGCAGCCGGCAGCCCCAAAAGCACGCTGTTGTTGGGCAGAACTGCTCCGGTCCATGTGTCCCAATAGTTCAAAAGGTTGATGGCATTGCCATTTGAGTATTGGCATGGAGGGTTGTTGTAGAACTGAACCCATATGTAGTCAAATAGTCCTGTTTTGATGGCTGTATTCAGGTAGTAATCTGGGTATGGACATTGTGGTGCTGCAGATAGGTAGATTTTTCTCTGTTGTGGAGAATGCATTGATGGCTTTGGCTAGGTCATCATAGTAGAGGTTTGAGCCACCCTCGATGTCAAAGTCAATTCCATCCAGTGAAACACTTCCTAGTGGACCGTATTGCCCACTGAGGAAGCTGTTGTAGAGATACTGTGCAACATCCTTAGCATCCTGTGGCGAGGAAAGGGAGTAGTCTCCTATGCCTCCACCAAGGGAGAGGAGAACCTGGAAAAAATGGTTAATTTTTTTTATTATTTAATTGAAATCATATTTGTCAACAGTCATATTTTGCATTTGATTAGGTAAAGAGTTTAATTTTTATATACAAATAAAATATTTTTATATACCAACGAATAGAAATTCAAGAAAATATCAAATATGATGGGTATTTAATAGAATGACTTGACACTTTCTTGAACTTTTATTGATTAATAGTATAAAAATATAAAATTACAATTTAAACTCTTATTTAAATCTATTCTCTAATTTATACCAACAAAGAATATAGAAACATAAATTAGAAGGTGGTTATTGAAAGTGTCTTATTGTGAATCAACAATGTTATTTGAACACCTTAAAATAAATGTCTCAATAATGCTATTGAAAGTGTCTCAATAATGTAGAGACATAAATTAGAAGATGGTGATTGAAAGTGCCTTATTACGAATCAATAATGTTATTTGAGCACCATAAACAAGTGTCTCATTTGGACACACTTTTTATTGTCATTGGATAAAATAAATGAGTGGAATAAATGGATATTATCATCTTATTTAACGATGATAAGGTGACTATCCAAATAGAACATCAACTTAAATAATATGAAAATAACATTATTGGTTATGAATACATAAATTAAGGATTTTGTCCAATTTTTACCAAAAGAAGATTATCTCTATTACTATACTACTCTTAAGGAAGGGTAAATTGTCATCCTACCATTATCAATTTGGTGAATTTTATAGTGGATCTCTTATTTTTGGGTCCATCATGATCTTCATATTATTAATCATTGAATTAAACCATCTAACAAAAATAGTAATAATCCAATGACTAATAATAAGTTCATGATGGACTCCATAAATTGAGGCTCACCTTATAATTTGCCTTATCAATTAATCTAAAAGTTTTTTTTTCTATTCAAGTCCATAGAGACCGATACACACTTTTCTATAAATTACTTGAAAAATAAAACATTCTAAATCTTAGAATTGATGTATCTGTGATAATTTATTTATAAACAAAGAAAGTAATGCTTACGAGACCTTGATGTTAAGGCTTTGGCAGTATTGAATTTCTGGGGCTAGTTTGGTGCACGGGCTCCAATCGCCACAATGGCCAGCAAAGTTCCATTGTGGGGTCCTGCCACTGCCAAACACAGTAAGAAAAGCGAGGATCACGATGCCGTAGTTTTGTGTAGCACATGCTTCTTGCAAAGTGCCTTCGTTTCCGTTTTGGCCCCAGTAGACGGCAATCACCGGAGTGGTGCTGGTGGACTCATCAGCGGCATGAGAGGTATTGATGAAGAAACAAAGCGTGGAGAGGGCAAGGAGGAGGAAGGCCTGTGCTTGTGGTTTCGAAGCCATGGTTGTGGGAAGTTGATCAAGTTAATTGATTCCGGGTTGAGTTGTGATGGTAGTACGAGAGGCAACGAATTTATAGTGAGTGTGCAAAGTGCAAAAGGACATGTTAATGGCTTTAAGCAATTAATTATAGTGCTATGCAAACAAATTTTATACTATTATCCAATAGTATATATTTATTTGTGTAGATAGTTAAACTTTTTTATTTATTGGACAATACATAATTACACATAAATATTTGTGTTAAACTTTTCTAAATTTTTCTATATTGACAACTTATCAAAATTAATTGGGTTTTACTGATCCGTTCCTTTACCATGAGTTTCTTTGTGATGAGAATCTTGTTAATTTCCAGATAGGTTTCCATCAAAGAAAAAGGAAGATGTTTGAATGTTTTGTATGAACTAGCATAGATTAACCTCATATTTTAGAAAATTTCAGATTAATTAGACACTAAAACAAATGGCATAAAGTAGAATATCCACGAGTCTAATATTAATAAACACGATACCCTAGTTGAACATTAAGTTTATATTACTAGTATATATAAAATATATCAACAATATATTTATATATAAAATTTATATTATAATTTTTAATTATATTTATTTTCATATAGTTTGATTGGCAGAGACAAAATAAAATGAAAGTCTATCATTGAGATATCAGTTAACATGACCTTTCAGCAAAAATGTGACAATATAATAATAAAAATAGGATTACATGTATGTGTTATAATTTTAAAAATTAAAAAAATTAAAATTTTAAATTCTAATATTAAAATAACTAAATTATGCAATTTCAAAAACCAATGTAAACATTTGCTTGCTTAATTTGTTAATATCAGATAAATGTGTGAATTTCTATTCTCTATTATAGGTTTGCATCCTTCACACGTGTTATATAATTCGTACCTGATTAAGAATTACCTTTTACATAAAGTGGTTTAATAGTGGAGTAGTTCTTCTCATAGTTTTAAAGGTAGAGTCGGTAATTATTCGATTGAGATATCAATCATGGTTAATTGGTGGGTACAAATCAAACTAATTGAATTGAATTTTTACAAAAAAAATATATAAAAATTTAAATGAAATATAATAAAATGGAAACTAATTAACAATTTGACACTCTTTTTAGGGGTCTAAATACAAAAACATAAATTAATAACATAAATTTCTAAATATTATTCACATTTCACGATTACGAATAACAATTGGCAACTTTAAACATAATTATACAAACAAACTAACAAAGTTTTACATCACAAACTTACAAGTTATGACAATACAAATAAAGTTATTATTTTTTATAGTCAATTAGAATTTTTTTAAGGTTTTAACAAAAGACATCATTTAGCAAAAATAAAAATAAAATCAACCCGGTAGATTGGTTTAACTAGCCAAGTCACTGATTTTGATACACTAAGAATCGAAGGGTCGTCCAATTTCAATGCGCTGATACGCAGTGACTAAGATTGACTTCATGACCGTTCATCAATTTTAATTGAACTGACTTATTTGAGCCGATTTTCATTGTTATGGTTCTTTGTTTAAAGAAAGCAGTTTAATAATTTACGAATATCATTATCATATAAATAATATTATTTCAACACTCCAAATTTTTAACATTCTTTCCATAAAAGGTATAAGACTCATATTTCTCTTTTTCTCCACTTATTCTTTCTCAATATCTCCCCCGTTATTTTTTTTTGAGATGTTGGGTATCTATTGAATTGGGGTGTTGAGATATAATTGTATTGTTGACTGTCATACAGCTTTATTATCCCTTCCTTTCCGTACAGCTCAAGAGTTAACCTAGCTCAATTATCAACCGTTAAATAATTTAATCTGAATCCTGTTAAATATTCGTCTTCTATTTTGCACGTACCTATTCCTAGAGTGTAATTTTTGTGACATTTTTACCCCCTCCCTCAATCAAAATGCACCCGTAATTCTAATTACATATTGATTTCTACGCTTACCCGTTTGTTTTGTTGTACGTACTATATATTTTATATTATTAGCTGACGCATGGTCCACGAGGAAATAAAAGATGTGAACTTACATCAAATTATAAGGTGAATCTCAAATTTTGAGATTCATCATAAATTTCTTATTATTAATTATTAAATTATTATAATTTTTATTAGATAATTTGATTTAACTTCTAATAATAAATATTTTATAATAAATTTAAAGATAAGAAATCTACTATATAACTCATCATAAATTTACATATTGATATTCTACCCTTATCCGTTTTTGTTGCATGCACTATATATTTTATTTCATTAGTTGATGCATGGTTCACGAGGAAATAAACTATTCGAATTTATTGACATTTTTATATACTACTGACAGCAAAAGGGTCCCCCTTATAAATATACTGAGTAACTAAAATTTTCCTGGGCACATGTTAAGAAAAAAAGACCATGCATATGCTGTCTCACCTTCAGCAGCAGCAAAAGTAATGGGCAATATATTTTAAATGCCATCTTGTGCAAGTGCAATCACTGGAGCTCCTTTATATTTCTCATACAAATATATCTTATCTATCTGCACAGTGGTTTGTAGTATGTATCTGAATGTTTTAATGCTTTAATATTTTATTTTACGATCTTGGATGTTACACGTACGTTTCTTTGTTACAGAAGGTGAACATGCAATAGTGTATCTGGACAGCGAACACATGCACCCTTTCACAGAACAGACAGCTTTCGAGTTAGTACCAACAAGAAGCAGGAATAATACCTGAAGTGTTTTTGGGCCTATTCATTTAATCTAATTGGTTTTTATCGATATTTGCATGTTGGCTTCTAATTTCTGTAGCACTCACGTTAACTAGTGCTGTTTGTGTCGACTGAAATTGGCATAAAAAGCTTTCATCTCAAGATGAATTGATATTTTGGTATTATTAACAATTTCATTAGCCTTTAGATCAAATCATCTAACAAAAATAGTAATTATTCAATGATTAATAATAAAGGGTCCATGATAAACAAAAAAAAAAAGGATACACCTTATAATTTACCTATATTCCATACATTTTTATGAGTATACTCAAATTTATATAAGTTAATAAACTTATGTGTGTCCAAGAAAAATCCTTCAATTTTGGCAGGGTAGTTTGCAAGGTAACCTGTGAGATCGTTGTCGATGATGATGCATCATCCAACCCAATTGAAAGGAAAACTTTGATGTTATTATTTTGGCAGTGTTTTATTACGGGCTCAAGCTTCGAACATGGGTTTGAAGCGGTGCCACAATGGTTAGCCAAGTTTATGGTACGGCCATCACCGTACACAATAAGACTTTCATGGTCCGAAGTCACATGCTTCTTGCAAGGGCCCCTCTTCCTCCTTTGAGTGCTGACCCCAGTAGCAAAAAAGTCATCGGAGCCAGCACAATCAGCAGCATTGGAGGAGAAGACTATGAAGAGAGCGTTGAAAGGGCAAAGAAGAGGGGGGAGGGGGGGAAGATAATGCATGTGGTTGTTTTTTGGCTGCCATAGTTGATTAAGGGTATGCTTCTTTTTTCTTGATTGTTTGGCTCGATGACTCTTAAGGCAAGAGAAGCAACAAATTTATGTTACAAAAATGTTATTTGAACGTATACTTTCTAATCATTTGATGTGATAGCTCCGCTAACCTCTCCATTTATCACATTCAATGTTAATAAAGTGGGTGTTATGTTAGGGTCAATTTTTTCCATATGGATTTTAAATGAGGAAAACACTGTATTATTGTGTTTACAGTGAAATAATTGTGGGGTGACTATGGGTAGGTAATTTGCTTCTAATGTATATCGAACCACAAAATGGCAAAAGAAATTTGAAGGGAGAAGAATCCACTGGTAATAGATTATATACCAAATTCTTATCATGCAATCCGCTACCAGCAGATAATGAATGCAAAAAATAATAATAAACTTGTATATTGTAAATGTTGGTACAATGATTCAGTATGTGTATGATGATTTAGTAGTAGCACAAGTGACTCGTAAAAGGTTGAAAATAATATCATGTCTCTATATAATTTCACTCCAAGAAGACAAATATATCTTCACCCACACTCTTCTACATTCTCCATCTACTCCCTCTAATTTTCCTCATTCTCTTCCTACATAAATGTAACGCCCAATTTTTCCTGTAATTTTTACTGTCATTAGGAATTACCGAATTACCGTAGGTAAATATTATATAAAATTTGAGACCAAACAATCCTTAATAAAGGAATATAACGTTAGAAGAGAAGTTAGGAGCAATTCGTGCAAGTATTGCAAACCAAATTTCTGTACGTGTAAAATGACCAAAATGCCCTGAGGTTATTTTACTCAGAAAATGAGGATCGTGGGCCCCACCCATCCTCAAGGGGATGTTTTGATGTTAATAAGGGATTGTTTGTGTTATGTGTGTTAATAGAGGAGAAGAATCCTAATTTTGAGCTCGACGCGAAATGACCAAAACGCCCTTGGTTTTTTAACTCAAATTGTGCCGACTGACCCGAACCTCACTAAAATGTTTTAAAAGGTGTTTTTAAGCCATGATTAACCATTGGTTAAGCTCGGGTGGTCTGGGCAATTTTTAAGTAAAATGACGTTTTGCCCTCTCTTTGTGCAAGTTTTACAAATTTTGAGATTTTTGATTCGTCTAACGAAACCTAAGCAATATTAGGCTCAAATTAAAGCTTATTAAATTCTAATTATTAATCTAGAGTCAAAATTATTTATTTAAATTGATTAGAACCTAAAATTGCTTTAAAACACTCAAATTGCTTACTAATTCACCTAAGCCCTTAACCGTAAATTCTCTAAATTGCATGAATACCTTGCCTACACCTAAATAATACATGGAACACACAAATTTCTCTTCCATGGGCTGTAATGCACGAAATTATTGAGCCATAATGCATCAGAATAATTGCCCAAAGATACACTAAAACAAAATGCCAAAAATTCCCTAAAACATGGCATAAAACATGCCTTAAACAAGGAATGATTTTCCTCCCTTTGTTCCCCATGAAAATCCATCAGCCTTCCTCCTTCATTTGTCCATTTATGAGCTTCAAAATCTCTATAAATAGGCATGCTTGAAGAGTTAGAAGCCTTGCTCATAACTTA
>JAMLFY010001457.1:0-13248 GCA_030441495.1 Dalbergia oliveri
TAGATTAGTAATTAGAATTTACTAATCTTTAATTAGAGCCTAATATTGCTTAGGTTTGCTAATCGTGTCATTCGGCAAGAATGCACTTAGCTAGGGGTAAAACGGTAATTTTTCACTAAAACTACGGGGCCACCGGGCTTATCCCGACACAAAACATTACTTAAAAACATCATTTAAAACCTTTTGGTGAAGTTGGGTTCACGGCACATAAAACGAGGTTAAACGCCACATGGGCATTTTTGGTAATTTCGCGTCGAAACTCAAAAATGAGATTCTTCTCTCTATTACCACACACAACATACACAATCCCCTATCATCACAAAAACATCCCCTCGAGGATGGCCAAGGATCCTCATTTTAGGGTAAAATGACCTCAGGGGCATCGGTCATTTGTACACGGGAAAATGGGCATTACAAAAGAAATCATGAGCATGTATGGTCCAAGACCAAGTTTTCCAAGCTTTAGAGGTTTCTCACATGACAACAACAAGTCATTATCTTGAAACCTCATCATAAGCTAAAGTTTCCTTCATGAAAAGGCCTCATGGCCGAAAAGAAGAAAAGAAAAAGGGAAGCTTAGAAACCAAGAGAAAACTAGAACTTTTCTTGAAGAAAACAAGCAAAAGTTTAAAATAAAACCCCTACCTAAGGAAATCTTTGAAAGGAAGAAAGAAAGCTTGATTCTTGAAGAGTTGAGAAGACAAAAATCTTCCCTTGGATGTGAGGATGGATTCGGCCAAGGAGGAAGCTCAAGGAAGATGATTTTTCCTTGAGTTTGTAAGCTTGGAAATGGAAAGTTTGAGTGTTTAAGAGATGGTTTAAGGTGAGGGAGTGGTGGTTTGTGGTGGTTTGTGGTGGTGGAAAGGTTCTTTAAGAGGAAGAAGATGATGAGCAAGATGAAGAGAACTTAGAGAAAATGCAAGAAAAAGCAAGAGAACTAAACTTGGCAAAGATTCTAAAGTGTATCCAAGTTCTTCCAAGCTTGGTATTTATAGAAATTTTGCACAATGGTGGCTGCACAAAGAAGAATGGCCGACGGCCTTGCTTGCTCTTTGGGGAGGAAAATATCTCTTTGATTGGCATGGGCTAGGCATGGGCAAAGCATGGTTGAAAGCATGGTGAGGTATGGTTTGAGGTATAGCCTAGGCATGGCTCTTGAGTGAGATAAAATTCAACATGTGACACTTTTCTTAGGGCCATGTATTCGACTTAGATTTGGGCACCCAAGGGAGGATTAATTTGCTCATGTAATTGTGTTTTAGTGATGTGTTTAGGTGTTTCTTTGATTAAGGTTTTGGTTAGGAGTTTGTAAGCAAGTGTTTAGGTGAGGTAATTGGCTAATTAAGGTTGTCAAGACTTGATTAGGAGGGTAATCTTGCTAGATTAACAATTTAAAATCATTCTTTTAGTCAAATGAGGTATGGGCAAAATTCCTTAATTTAAGGAATTGGAGGGAGAAAATACTATTCAAGATTCCATGACTAGGAATCTTGAATTAAAGAATGTAATTAAAGTTTAACTAATCTTAGGTTCTAATTAACCTTAACAAATTATTTTGACCCTAGATTAATTAGAAATAAATTAATCTTCAATTAAAGCCTAATATTGCTTAGGTTTGCTTAATTACGTCATTAGGCTCACTGTATATTGTTCTAGGGGTAAAATGGTAATTTTGCACTAAAGTACAGGGACCTCTTAGGCTTGACTAAAATTAAATATCACTCATAAACATCATTCCAAACTTCTTGGAAAAGTTCCAGGGCTCAAATGGTACCTTTTACAGATATTACAACGGGGTTATTTGGTCATTTTGAGGAAAAGTTAAAAAACGAGATTTCACCTCAATATCAATCACAACAAATGTGACCCTTCAAACATTGAGTTGTGTAATGCCCCATTTTATACTACCATTTATAAATTACCAAATTACCCTAGGTAATTTTTACATATAATTTAAAGATCAAACAATCTTCAATAAAGGAATAAGATATTATAGAGGTTAGGAGCGGTTCGTACTAGAATTGCAAACCCTAAATTTCTGTACGTATAAAATGACCAAAATGCCCTTGAGGTCATTTTGCCCTAAAAATAAGGATCGTGGGCCCCGGCCGTCCTAAGGGGATGTTTTGACAATAATAAGGAATTGTTTGTGTTATGTGTGTTAATAGAGGAGAAGATCTCAATTTTGAGTTAAGGACGCGAAATGACCAAAACACCCTACGGTATTTAACTGGATATGTGTGCTAAGCCCGAACCTCACTAAAATGTTTTAAAAGATGTTTTTAAGCTATGATTGGTTAATGGTTAAGCTTGGGTGGCCTGGGCAGTTTTTGAGTAAAATTACAGTTTTACCCTCTCTTGTGCATTTTGCAAATTTTGATATTTTCGATTTATCTAGCAAAACCTAAGCAATATTAGGCTCTAATTAAAGGTTATTAAATTCTAATTACTAATCTAGAGTCAAAATTATTTATTTAAAATGATTAGAACCCAAAATTGCTTAAAAACACCTAAATTGCTTACTAATTCACCTAAGCCCTTAATTGCAAATTCTCTAAATTTCAAAGATATATTACCTACACCTACATAATACATGGAATACACTAATTTCCTCCTCCTTGGGCTGTAATGGCTGAATGGTTTTGTGCTTCCATTCATCATCATATTTGTCAAAATTGGTGTAACACCCTAATAATTAACCGAATACACCTAGGTTGTATTTGATTAATTACTAGACTTTACTCTTTGCTTCAATTCTTTCATCATACTTTGAAAAATACTTAGTGAAATTACGAGCCATTTTTTTGTTAAAACATAATTGAAAACGTGAGCCGCGCATAACGTGAACAATAATCGAAATAAAGCGAATAACGTGCAACATAGCATGAAAAACACATCATATTGGCTCCATCATATAACATCATAATTACATAACACATAGATAGTTTGCCTACCAACAGAATAAGACTAGGTGTAGGCAATCTAACAAAACATAAATAATCTATGGATGGAAGGACATCCATTAATGGCACCTAGTAATAACACTCCAAGGATAGGGATAGATATCTGAAATATACAAGTGAAACTAGAGGATCAAGTTCAACTACCAGTGAAAGCCTCAATGTGATTCACGAATGCTTCCTTCTATTTCTGAAGACGAGATGGAAAGAAAAAATAGAGGGAGTAAGAAACTTATAAAAAGAATCTCAGGGTACTCACCTCATGATGCATTGTGTCATCATCATCGTCCCCAGGAACCTCGGGGTTATTATGAAATAATGAGCATGCTAAGATTGATTTATTAAGTTTGAAAATATACTTCCGAGGTTCGTCGTTTTAATCATGCGTCTTATAATGCATCATAAACTTAGCATGTCATGTATATAATGAAATTTTCCTTTCATATATATTAACATAGTTATGCATAAAATCACATCATATTCCTCATCATCATTTCATAATACTATGCATAGCAGAACATCATATTTCTCATCATCATCTCATAAATACTATGCATAGTAGAACATCATATTCACATAATGCATTTACTTAGTTTCTTAGGTGACTTAAAATTACTTTCATCATCATTTTCCTAGGCCACCCTATACTCCACCCTTTTGGGAGTAATCTAGGTTATGAGCTCATACCTTACTAGTCGTCACTAGCATATACTTATCCCTTTTGATAAGTTAAAATCCAACTCTACCCTTTTGAGAGACGGGCTAGGGGGCAAGAATCACCTTTTCACCATCTATAGTCTGATGGATCTAAAGGATCAATTTCTTAGGATCACCTTTTCACCACCTATAGTCTGATGGGTCCAAAGGATCATTTCCTTATAAGTTTAAGTCACCATTAAGTCTTAGCATGTTATATCATAATCATCAAGATGCATGAACATTCTCATTGTTTGCAATAGCAACTATAACATGCAAGCCATGAAATCATTCAATAATATCAAATTCTCAGTAGGCATTACTTCATCATATAACTGACATTCCAAAGCATCAAAAGATGTCATCTAAAATTCTCAAGGTAAAGCTCCCTTAAATAACCGAACTCTAAAGTTGGGTAACCTTAATTATCAAACTAATTACTTATGCATCTAAGGGATTTATTACCATCAATTATTAGCCTTAAGAACATTATTAGACTATATGGGTAGCATAGACGTAGGTGTTCTTAAGGTTTTACGTGTGCTAGAAGTTACGTTTTTAACCCTTTCTTGTTACCGACTTCCCTATGATGCTAAAATTAATTACTAAACCAATTATGAATCATTGTCCCTTATCTAAACATAATAATATCTGGTTCTTAAGGTCACTAAAGGCTCTGGACAGAATGCATAAATTTCATTCTCTAAAGTTCTAGAAATCTTGCTTTTACGGTTTTCTAGGAAGCTAGTTTTATCTCTAACATGCATAGAATCATTCCTTTAGCAATAAACCATAATTATCACAACTTCAAACATATTAAATCATCATCATTTATTAGTACTAATCTCATATCAGAAGCCGAATCATGAACCTCATATAATTGTATAAAATCACATTTTAAGTGAACATAAAATATTAGTTTCTCGTAGAATCCTTGCAAAGCTTTAAAACTCTTTTAGAAACTAATTCTTTTTGAAAGAATCTTCATAATTAAAATTCTCACTTAAGATAAAAGGAGCAAGTCTTGAGCTTAAGAGATTTATGTGATATCTTAGAATCATAAACATGCTATGCAACCTCATTTTAATCTTGTCATTATAAGGTGATAACTTGGAATTATAAACATGATATGCAAATCCATTTCTTTATCTTTAAGATTTAAGGTGATGACTTGAAAATTAAACATGATGCAAGAGCTTGAAATATAAACATGATGCAAGAAGCTAGAGCGTAGGCAGGACAAGTGGAGGGAGAAGAGAATCTTAAGAAATGGAGCGCGGTAATCCGCACTGGACCGGTGAAGGGAGAAGAGAATTATTATTACATCTTTTTAAGCTCCAATCTCAAGACTTCTTAAAGAATCAATTCTTTAACTCCAATAATCTTATTTCTTTGCTTGTGATACTTGGGCAAGTCTTTGAGCTCTAGGATCTTTAGGTGATGACATAAAAATAAACATGTCATGCGTTGATTCTTTTAGCCATTATAAAATAAAGTGAGAGCATAAAATAAATATGAGATGCATCCTCTTTATTATCTTTGAAGATTAAGTGACAACTTGAAACATAAACATGAAATGCAAGCTTGGAAATTTAAACATGAATATGCAAGTTCATTTATTCATTCTTGAGAATTTAGTGATGACATAGAAAGTAAACATGGTTATGCAAGGCATAAACTTAAACATGGATGCAAGTTCATTTTATTTCTTTACTAGAGCTCTTCCAAGACTTTAGAGAAATATAAATTCAACCCAATATATCTTAGCAAGACAAAGTGAAAAATACATCTTTCAAGTTCTAAACTCAAGATCATAAAAACATCATAAAAATATTATTCTTTAAAGTTTTGCATCAAGTGGAACTTTCAAGCTTTAGAGGCCTAACTTGTGATGGATTCACAACCCACCCTCAAGGTCCTCATCATCAAGCCATCATCTTAGTCCCACCTAGGCCATATGGCTGAATTGATTAAAGAAAAGGAAGAAGAAAACCAAATGGAAAAACTAGAGAAAATCCATGAAATTATCATTTTGAACCAAGAACAACACTTAGCAAAACATAGAAATAAACTTAAAAATAACTCCCTACCTAATTTGATTTGAAAGAAAGGAAGAGAACTTGGTTTCCTGAGTGAAATGAAGCAAAATATCCTTGAAAACTGAAGGGAGAATTTGGCCAAGAGAAAGAAGAAAGAAAGCTTTTGGTGCTCCTAAGACTAGAATTTGTGTAAGTTATGAACTAAGCATCTAAACTATCTAAGCATGCCTATTTATAGAGATTTTGCAGCTCATAAATGGACAAAGGAATGAAAGAAATATGACCAAAAATTAGAGGAAAAAAAAATAAGGAAGAAAATCATTTTGTTTGGTGGCTTAAAACATGGAATCATGTTTCCATGTTTTCATGATTCTTTGTTTTCATTCTTTGGATTTTTGTGTAATAATTTTCTGACTTATTCTCAATAATTTCCTTCATTACAGCCTTGTGGAAGAGGATTTTGTGTGTTCCATGTATTATTTAGGTGTAGGCAAGGTATTCATGCAATTTAGAGAATTTACGGTTAAGGGCTTAAGTGAATTACTAAGCAATTTGGGTGTTTTAAGCAATTTTAGGTTCTAATCAATCTAAATAAATAATTTTGACTCTAGATTAGTAATTAGAATTTAATAAGCTTTAATTTGAGCCTAATATTGCTTAGGTTTCATAGACGAATGAAAATCTCAAAATTGTAAACTACAAGAAGCGGGCAAAACGGTCATTTTACTTAAAAATTGCCCGAACCACCCGAGCTTAACCAATGGTTAATCATGGCTTAAAAACACCTTTTAACACATTTTAGTGAGGTTCGGCTAAAGTCGGCACGCAAATAAAGGAGTTAAAAGGCAGGGCGTTGGTCATTTAGGTGTCGAAACCAAAATTAGATTCTTCTCCTCTATTAACACTCATAACACAAACAATCCCTTATTAACATCAAAACATCCCCTTGAGGATGGGTGGGGCCCACGATCCTCATTCTGAGTAAAATAACCTAGGGGCATTTTGGTCATTTTACAGGTCCAAGAAATTGGGTTTGCAATACTTGCACGAATTGCTCCTAACTTTTCTTCTAACGTTATATTCCTTTATTAAGGATTGTTTGGTCTCAAATTTTATATAATATTTACCTACGGTAATTCGGTAATTCCTAATGACAGTAAAAATTAAGTAAAAATTGGGTTACAAATTGGCACAAAGCTCAAGGTATGAAAACAAGGAATCATGAAACATAATTCCATGTTTTAAGCCATGAAACAAGAATATGTTTTTCCTCCCTTGTTTGTAACACCCAAAAAAATAATAATAATTACTTAAAAATTAATTTGAGCTTATTCATCGTAATTTCAAAAATCTAACGGTTAGGCATCATGAAGCCCAACGCCTCTAAAAAAAAAAAAAATTTCGGGTGAATGAATAGTAACCTTGGGCCACACCGCAGACCACCTGAAAACCCTAGATTAGGCCAGAAGGTGAAATTAGGAAAACATGGGAATGAGGTTAGGAATATCTAGGAATGATAAGTTTATCTTAAAATTAATTTTAAGGATAATATGGTTTAATCGAATAATGTGCCAACGGCGAAATTTCGCGTATTTTCTTACAAATGAAACTTTGCAGAGCAAGTTGCCACCTAAGGAGGACAAGTGTGTGGCTTGAGATGTGCCACACAATTACACCTTTATGACTTGACAATAGGAATTGCCAAAATTACAATGATTATCTTCAAAGAAAACATTTTTGGACTTGAAAATTCTATGTATTTTGCCCTAAACTCAAAATATCAAAATCTTATCATTTCCCTTCATCATAATTTCGGCCAGACCTCTCTAAGAACCATTTCTCATTGTTCTTCCTCTAAAACTCCATTAACAAGCTTCAAGCTTGCAAAACCCTAGCTCAAAGTCACTAAAACCACAAACTCTTCACTAAACTTATTCTATTCATCATAACCTACAAATCTAACCGATTATAATTTGAATCCATCACTCTTTTCAACTTTGAGGGAACACAATCAGAGGTTAAAGGAAGGGTTTGATGTTGGTGGGGAAGCTTTGAAGTGAAGCAAAAGCATTCTAGAGCATCCTTTGGAGCATAGAGCTCAAGAGCTCTCAAAGTAGGTTTTCTGTGCTTCTTGTGGAATTTTTCAATTCTGTTTTGGCTTGCCCAATTCCGAAAATTTTGATGATTCTGATGGTTAACATATTGATATTGATGTATGAATTTTTGTGTTGTGTTTGGATGGTTTTAAAATGGGTTTTCTCTCAAGTGAAATTGGAACTTAGGTTGTGGACTGAATTCTGTTCTGTAATCAGAATTTCTCACGAATTTTCTGGAAAATTTGTGGGTGGTTTCATGAGCCATGAAAATTATATGTTGTAGTTAAGCCCTTAAACTAAATACACGAATTTTCTTGGGGGTTAATTTTAAGGTTTGATGCCTCAAAAAAATTAGGAACCAAATTGTAACTGCTTCTTGTCTAACTTTTGAGACTGAAGTAACAAACTTGCCCGAATTTTTAATCATAGCAATTGATTGAGATATCTCCTGAAATTTTTACACAAGACTAATAACATGTTGAAATACCTCTGTGAATTTTCTTGTACCTTGATTCCATCGAATTCTAGGGTTAAATATTCTGAGAACACAAGTCTGGACTATGAATTTGTGGCTTCTGACCACCAGATTTGCCTATTTTATTGAAGTGGTTATATAACTCTGATTGCCCTGAAATTTTTACAGGTTGTTTTAGACACATTGAAGTGTCATGTGAAATTTTCCTTAAGGGTGGAATGGTTGTTTGGTATGGTAACAAATTGTTGTGCCTAGAACTTCAATTCTGCCAGGATAATGAGATGTGGAAATGGCTGAAATTTTATGATAGTATGTGCATATCTTCCTGTATATGTTTAGACATATGGGAAAACAGAAACAAGGCTTAGAAGAATTGAGAGGGAAGGCAAAAAGAAGGACTTCCCTAGAAAAGTTATGAGTCGATAAACATATCGGCTAGGCATAGCCTCTGAGTGATCGGAAATGGAAAAAAATGAAGTTTCGTGATCTGAAATAGGAATGAGCTCATGTCCTAGCAGTCTATGGTCCTCTGTGAAATTGTGAAGTGTGAATGTATCTCTCTATGAGAATAAGCCTTCCCTATGTTGAGAAAATTGAGAAAATATGAGGAATGGAGTTTCTGATTGTACATATTATTACTCGATCGATTATGGTGATATTATCCTTAGTTCCCGGCCTACGGGTTTTCAAGATTTGTGTATGATTTTGTATGAATATTGTATATGCATGAATTGCTTATGCCTCCTGTGTGTATATGGGGGAAACTACCCTCCTGAGAATTTTATAATATTCACCCCTATGTGTTTGTTTCCGTGTCGCCTCCAGGTTAAGCAAGGGGATGGGATGGTTGCTATGCAAAGGAGTGTAGATTGCTGTAGTATGGCGTTCCTATTTATTCTCCTACTCTTAGTGAAATGAGTATGTATGTAAATGTATTAGAAGACGATATGTACTAAAGCTCATAGAGGAGCTTCCTTATGTATTTTTAGTTGTATGTTTAATAAACTTGATGTTTACTTGTAAGATGTTTTAATAGAATTTGCTTAGTTATCTGATACGTAATTGAGCTTGTTATAGAATAATTAAGAGGTTACGTAATTAACAAGTAACATCTCTCGAGTATGATATCATACTTTAAGAATGGGGTTGTACTTGGGAGGATGTTACATTATGGTATCAGGCAGTTCATCCTTGTAGGACCTTGAGGAATGGACTAGCTATGCTTCCTTAGTAGATGTCATGCATTATAATGTTATATATGTGTATGACTTCCTGGTTGGAATGTTGGATCCTGCCACACTTAGCTTGGTATTGAGCCTGATCAACTCAATAATTCTTGTTTGGTGTGACAGGGGATAAATGACTCAAATGGCAAACTAGGAGGAGCGGGAATAACGTTGAAATGATGGACACCTTTCATGAAATGGCGGCGCTACTGAGAGAACATTCCAAGTTGCCAACAGGATGATGGAAAGGTTGGAATCGAACGCAGGAGGAAATCCAGTTGGTAATCCTGGAGGAGTAGAAGTGGACATGGAATACCAAAATTCAAGTTTCAGGAAGGCAAACCCCCGCCTTTGGAGAGCCTTCATCCCAAATAAAGCGGAAGAATGGATTAACCATGGAGAATTTCTCGTCCTTTCCTTGCGAGATCCAAAAGGTGGCTTTTGCTACTTACATGCTAGAGGCGGATGCAGAATTCTAGTGGGTTGGCACCAAGGGGTTATTTGAAGCTTCTAAGACTGAAGTTCCTGGGAAGTTTTAAGGAGGCTTTTTATCACAAGTATTTTCCTACTTCCATGGAGAATGCAAAGGAGTTGGAGTTTATGGCACTCAAACAAGGGTCCATGAGTGTAGCTCAGTCACAGCCAAGTTTGAAGAGCTTTGCAAGTTTTCTACCATTTATCAACGTGACCCAGATGAAGCTTGGAAATGCATGAAGTATGAAGGAGGGTTACGTGGACATTGAAGTTGCTGTGATTCTCTTAGAGATCGGGATTATGCAACCCTAGTGAACAAGTGCCGACGTGCAGAGGACTCCAACAAGAAGTTAGCAATGGCTGAGTCTCTAAGGACACTTCTAACAAAAGGTTGGCACCTGAGGACCAAAGCTTCAGGAGGCTCGCCCAAAAAGAAGCAATTCCAAGCCATCCATATGAAGACGGGCAAGCTACCAAAGTCAGACTGTGTGGCAAGATTGCCCAAAATGTGGAAAGAATCATGGGAACGACCTTGCTTGGCTGGACAATACGTATGCTACCGTTGTCAAAAGCGGGGCATAAGATTGAATGCCCGGAAAGATATGGAAGCATCTGAGAAGCCAACTACAAAGCCACAACGACAGAGTAGTTCTTTACCATAAGTGCGAGGACGTACACCCAAGAATTCGACCTAAGGTAGGAGCGTTAGGATCTGATTGAATTGTTTGACTCTATGTGTGAATTCCTTTTGTGATTTATTT
The DNA here is from genome assembly GCA_030441495.1 of Dalbergia oliveri. Classification (NCBI taxonomy): domain Eukaryota; kingdom Viridiplantae; phylum Streptophyta; class Magnoliopsida; order Fabales; family Fabaceae; genus Dalbergia; species Dalbergia oliveri. The sequence continues at coordinate 10,728 of JAMLFY010001457.1, forward strand.
AAGTTTGTCTTTTGAAAGTTGTTTTCAAAGGAATTTTGAGGGCAAAATTCTTTTTAAGGTGGGTGGTAATGTAACACCCAAAAAAATAATAATAATTACTTAAAAATTAATTTGAGCTTTATTAGTCGTAATTTCAAAAATCTAACAGTTGGGCACTAATGAGGCGGGCCAACAAACATATAAAAAAAAAAAAAATTTCGGGTCGATGAATAGTAACCTTGCGGGCCCCAGGCCCCCGGGAAGCTGAACCCTTAATTTCAGGCCCCGAGAGTGCCGAAATTAAGGAAAACATGGGAATGAGGTTAGGAATATCTTGGAATGATAATTTTATACTTAAAATTAATTTTCGGGTAATATTTGGTTTCATGAATTTAATGTTTACCGTTCGGCAAAATTTCGGTGTAGGTTTTTACATTGAATGAAATTATGCAGAGCAAGTTGCCACCTAAGGAAGCAAGTGTGGCTTGAGATGTGCCACACAATTACACCTTTATGAGACTAACCAATAGGAATTGCACAAAATTTCAATGATTATCTTCAAAGAAAACATTTTTGGACTTGAAAATTCTATGTATTTTGCCCTAAACTCAAAATATAAACATCTTATCATTTCCCTTCATCATAATTTCGGCAGGACCTCTCTAAGACCATTCCTCCATTGTTCTTCCTCTCAAACTCCATTAACAAGCTTCAAGTTGCAAAACCCTAGCTCAAAGTCACTAAAACCACAAATCTCTTCACTAAACTTATTCTATTCATCATAACCTACAAATCTAACCGATTATAATTTGAATCCATCACTCTTTCAACTTTGAGGAACACGATAGAGGTAAAGGAAGGGTTTGATGTTGGTGGGGAAGCTTTGAAGTGAAGCAAAAGCATTCTAGAGCATCCTAGAGCATAGAGCTTCAAGAGCTCTCAAAGTAGGGTTTTCTGCTGCTTTCTTTGTGGAATTTTTCAATTCTGTTTTGGCTTGCCTAATTCCGAAAATTTTGATGATTCTGATGGTTAACATATTGATATTGATGTATGAATTTTTGTGTTGTGTTTGGATGGTTTTAAAATGGGTTTTCTCTCAAGTGAAATTGGAACTAGGTTGCTGGACTGAATTCTGTTCTGTAATCAGAATTTCTCACGAATTTTCTGGAAAATTTGTGGGTGGTTTCATGAGCCATGAAAATTATATGTTGTAGTTAAGCTCTTAAACTAAATACACGAATTTTCTTGGGGGTTAATTTTAAGGTTTGATGCCTCAAAAAAATTAGGAACCGAATTGTAACTGCTGCTGTCTAAACTATTGAGACTGAAGTAACAAACTCAATTTTAATATAGCAATTGATTGAGATATCTCCTGAAATTTTTACACAAGACTAATAACATGTTGAAATACCTCTGTGAATTTTCTTGTACCTTGATTCCATCGGATTCTAGGGTTAAATATTCTGAGAACACAAGTCTGGACCATGAATTTGTGGCTTCTGACCACCAGATTTTATTTATTGAAGTGGTTATATAACTCTGATTGCCCTGAAATTTTTACAGGTTGTTTTAGACACATTGAAGTGTCATGTGAAATTTTCCTTAAGGGTGGAATGGTTGTTTGGTATGATAACAAATTGTTGTGCCTAGAACTTCAATTCTGCCAGGATAATGAAATGTGGAAATGGCTGAAATTTTATGATAGTATGTGCATATCTTATTTCTGTATGTTTGAGACATATGGGGCAGAAACAAGGCTAGAAAGAATTAGAGGGGAAGGCAAAAAGAAGGACTTCCCTAGAAAAGTTATGAGTCGATAGACGTATCGGCTAGGCATAAACTCTGAGTGATCCAAATGGAAAAAGATGAAGTTCGATGATCTGGAATAGAATGACTCATGTCCTGGCGGTCTCTGGTCCTCTGTGAAAATTGTGAAGTGTGAATGTATCTCTCTATGAGAATAAGCCTTCCCTATGTTGAGAAAGTTGAGAAAGATATGAGGAATGGAGTTTGATTGTACATATTATTCTCGATCGATTATGGTGATATTATCCTTTCATTCCCGGCCTATGGGTTTTCAAGATTTCTGTGTATGATTTTGTATGAATCCTGTATATGCATGAATTGCTTATGCCTCCTATATTAGTATGGGGGAAACTACCCTCCTGAAATTTTATAATATTCTCACCCCTATGTGTTTGTTTAGATGTGCCTAGGTTAAGCCAGGGGATGGGATGGTTACTATGCAAAGGAGTGTAGATTGCTGTTGTAGTATCAGTTACTATTTATTCTCCTGTACTTAGTGAAATGAGTATGTATGTAAATGGAATTAGAAAAGGCGGATATGTACTAAAGCTCATAGAGGAGCTTCCTTATGTATTTTTAGCGGTATGTTTAATAAAGTTGATGTTTACTTGTAAGATGTTTTAATAAATTACAACTTCATTATCTCCTACTGTACGTAATAAGAGCTTGTTATAGATAATTAAGAGAGGTCCGCTAATTAATAAGTGACATCTCTCGAGTATTGATATCATAGTTT
>JAMLFY010001458.1:0-13241 GCA_030441495.1 Dalbergia oliveri
GTGTAGGTAAGGTATCTTGCAAATTAGAGAATTTGCAATTAAGGGCTTAGGTGAATTAGTAAGCAATTTGGGTGTTTTTAAGCAATTTTATGTTCTAATCACCCTAAATAAATAATTTTGACTCTAGATTAATAATTAGAATCTAATAACCTTTAATTTGAGCCTAATATTGCTTAGGTTTTGCTCTACGAATCAAAAATCTCAAAATTTGCAAAACTACACAAGAGGGGACAAAATGGTAATTTTACTTAAAAATTGCCCGAGACCACCCGAGCTTAACTAATGGTTAATCATAGCTTAAAAATATGTTTTAAAACATTTTAGTGAGGTTCGGGCTCAACGGCACGCAAATAGAAGTTAAAACAACCGGGGCGTTTTGGTCATTTCGCGTCGAGCTCAAAATTAGGATTCTTCTCCTCTATTAACACACATAACACAAACAATCCCTTATTAGTATCAAAACATCCCCTTGAGGACGGGTGGGGCCCACGATCCTCATTTCTAGTAAAATAACCTCAGGGGCATTTTGGTCATTTTACACGTACAGAAAATTGGGTTTGCAACTCTCGCATGAATTGCTCCTAACCTTTCTTCTAATGTTATATTCCTTTATTGAGGATTGTTCGGTCTCGAATTATATGAAAAATTACCTAGGGTAATTTGGTAATTTCCAAACGACAATAAAAATTAGGTAAAAATTGGGCGTTAACCAAAAGGAAAAGGAAGAAAAGGAGTTTGAACCAAGAGAAAACTAGAACTTTTTTGAAGAAAATAAGTAAAAACTTTGAAACAAAACCCCTACCTAAGGAAGTCTTGAAAGAAATGAGAAGGAGCTTATGTTCTTGAAGGATTAGAAGACAAAATCTTCTCTTGAAGGAGGAGGAGGATTCGGCCAACAAGGTTTCTCAAGGAAGATGATTTTTCCTTGAGAAAGCAAGCTTGGAAATGGTAAGATTAAGTATTTGAGAGGTGGTTTGAGGTGAGGGAGTGGTGGTTTAAGGTTGTTTGTGGTGGATTATGGTGGTGGAAAGGTTTCTTTGAGGGAGGCAAAAGAAGAGCAAGATGAAGAGAACTTTGAGAGAAAATGAAAGAAAAAGCAAGAGAACTAAACTTGGCAAAGCTTCTAAAGTGCAACCAAGTTCTTCAAGGCTTGGTATTTATAGAAAAATGAAGCAATGGAGACTGATTTGGGAGGAGGAGGCTGACGATTTCTTCATGCCAAAGGGGAGGAAAATATCTTAAAAAACTTATCATTCAAATGCATGGTTGAAAGCATGGCTAGGTATGGTTCAAAGTATGGCTTGAGGTATGGTCTTTGAGTGAAACAAAATCAACATGTGATGAATTTAGGGGAGGATGAATTGGCCAGAATTTCCAGCCAACGGGAAGGATGATTTGTCCATATAATTGTGGTTTAATGATGTGTTTAGGTGTTTCTTTGATTAAGGTTTTGATTAGGAGTTTGTAAGAAAGTGTTTAGGTGAGGTAATGGCTAATTAAGATTGTCAAGACTTGATTTAGGGAGTGGTCTTACTAGATTAACAATTTAAAACCATTTTTTTAGTCAAATGAAGTATGGGCACAATTCCTTAATTTAAGGAATTGGAGAGAGTACTCAAGATTCTATGACTAGGAATCTTGAATCAAATGTAATTAGAGTTTAACCAAGCAATCTTAGGTTCTAACTAACCTTAATAAATTATTTTGACTTGAGATTAATTATCAAAATAAATTAATCTTCGATTAGAGCCTAATATTGTTTAGGTTTGCTTAATTACGTCATTAGGCTCACTTCACTGTTCTAGAGGCAAAATGGTAATTTTGCACTAAAATTCTGGGGCTACCCCTTAACCTATTGTTAAAATTCACTAAAAACATCATTTAAAACCTTTTGGTAAAGTCGGATCAACCAATGACAAATAGCCACAAGGGCATTTTGGTAATTTTGCGTCAAACTCAAAAATGAGATTCTTCTGCTCTATTACCACACATAACACATACAATCCCCTATCAACATCAAAACATCCCCTTAGGATAGACCGCAAATGCTCATTTTCCGGGTAAAATGAACTCAGGAGCATTTTGATCATTTGCACACGGAAAATGGGTGTTACATTTGATATGTTATATGACAGAAAGCAAATTTAGAAATTCGTTCCAATTCGTTATACGTAGGATGTTCACCAAATTTGTGGGCTTAGAAATGATGAATGATAAGGTATGATTATATGTTCATGTACTAATTCTAAATAACATAAAACTTATGAAAATGATCTTCTAGACTTTCCCAATTAAAGGTTATGAAAGGTGATCCAATAAGGATTAGGTGAGATAAAACATATGGAAGTGATCCTCTAGACTCCCAAATTAAAGGTTATGAGGTGATCCAATAAAGGTGATCCTTTAGACTCAGGAATTAATGGTTATGAAAGGTGATCCTATGCCCTAACCCACATTCCGGAGTTGGGAATTGCTTATCTATAGGATAAGTGTAGACTAGTGACGACTAGTTAGGTATAAGCTCATAACCTAGAACTCTCAAGAGGGGAGAGTATTGAGTGGCCCTATAAAAAAGAACAAGAAATTAAGTCACCTAAGGAGTAAAAAGGAAAGATTATATTAAAATAAATTATGTTCCTTATGTTATTATAATTCATTCAAGTCTTATGGTATGTTGCATAAGCATTGACATGCATTTCATAATATGGTATACTGCATTCATGACATTAAGATTTATGCTAAAGACATTGCCTTGGATAATGGTATTTGAAACTTAATAAATGAATATTCTTAATTATCCACTATTTTCATAATAAAACCTGAGGTTCTTGAGGACGAAGATGATGACATTTGTTTGGAGGCAAAAGCCCTACTAAGATTCTTGTACAAGCTTCTCATTCCCTTTTTTTTTTTTTCCATCTCATTTTCAGAGGGCAATGGCTACGATTAGTGATCTATGTTGATGCTCTCACTTGGGAGATGCACTTCGATCCTGCCAACCAATCTTATCATTTTGCGGGTTGTCTCGCTACTCCTACCAACCTTTCTCGTGTGCTCGGATACCTTCCCCTCTGGGAGCATCATTAGTAGGTGTTAATGGTGGACCTCTTGGAGTGCTTGTGAATATCTTGTTGAAATAGTCCTTCTTTTGATGTTTTTGTTAGAGGTTATCTACTTTAGGCATATCCCAGTAGGAGTAGTGGGAGGAGATGTTTTAGTTCATATACTTTTTATGTCTTTTCCATGACTACACCTAGCCCAACCTCTGTTGGTGGGCATGATACCTTTTAGTAGTGTATTTTGGTGTGTGTGTAGAACGATTAATACTTATGCTATAATTATATATGATGATGTGGTTATGTTCATGTGATTGTTGTGCACGCAATGACTCATTTTATTTCTCCTCTATATGTGCGAGACAAATGATGGGTTTTACTTAGTATGCACGGCTCACTTTTGTTTTTTTAAAAAACCTATAATTTCATTAAAGTATTTCCAAGAGTTTAAATTAAAAACTTAACAAAAGAGTAATAACTAATAATTAACTTAAATACGTCCTAGGCATGTTGAGTTAAATATTAGGGTGTTACAATAAACATGTCATGCTTGTCCATTTTTAGCCATTAAATATAACAATAGAGCCTCAAAAACCAAAAACATCAGAAAGTGTGGAACTTTAACCCCATCAATCTTAACAAAATAAAGACTCTCTCAAAAAGTGAGCAATGAAAGAGCTTTAACCCTCAAAGGGCATGAATGAGCTTAGAGTCTCTCATTTATGTAGTTCCAAGAACCTTGTTTCCTTTAGATTCACCATCAAGCTCAAACTAACACCCAGATTTTTAATGTACAAATGACCAAATGCCCTGAGGTCATTTTACTGAGAAATGAAGATCACCAACCTCGCCATCCTCAAGGGGAATGTTTTGATGATGATGGGAGATTACTTGTGTTATGTGAGGTAATAGAGCAGGAAGAATCTTATTTGAGTTCAATGCGCAAAATTACCAAAATACCCTTGCGATTTTTCAACCTCGATTTATATGCCGTTGAACCGAACTTCATAAAAAGGTTTTAATTGATGTTTTTAAGCTATGTTTAGCCATTGGATTAAGCCCGGCAGTTTTTATGAAAAATTACCATTTTGCCCCTAGCTTTGTGCATTTTGGGCTTAATGACGATAGCAAAACCTAACCAATATTAGGCTCTAATTAAAGATTAGTAAATTCTAATTACTAATCTAGAGTCAAAATAATTTGTTATGGTTGATTAGAACCTAAGATTGCTTAGATAAGCTTAATCTTCTTAAGAATCAAGATGTCATGTCATGGAATCTTGAATAGTATTTTCTCTTCAATTCCTTAAATTAAGGAATTGTGTTTGTGAAAGGGTTTATATATTAATTGAGTTTTATTTCACTAATGAAGCAAGAACAACTCTTTAATTATGTCTTGATAGGCTTAATTATTTATTACCTTACCTAAACACTTACTTACAAACTCCTAATCAAAAGCCTAATCAAAGATACACTTAAACACACCTCTAAACCACAATTAGATGACAAAACCTTCCTCCCTTGGCTGCATGGCCAAAGCCATCTCCCCCATTATTCATCACATGTTGATTTATTTTACACACAAAGAACCATACTTTAGGCCATACCTTGGGCCATGCTTTGAGCCATACTTCACCATTCTTTGAACCATGCCTAAGACCATACCTTGCAAGAGATATTTTTCTCTCTTTCTCCTCATGACCGTCAAGTATCCTCCACCATTTCATCCTTGATTTTGTCTTCTATAAATACCATGCTTGGATGAACTTGGTTACCTTTTGTTCATTTGCAAAGTTTGATTTCAAAGAGCAATCTTAAGTTCTCTATTTTTCTCTCAAAGTTCAAAGAATTCCTCCACCATTTCCTAAACACACTTCCTTCCTTCTCTTCCTCCCTTGGTTCAAACCTACATCAAACTCCAAGGAGATCTTGTGTTTCTCTTTTCATCTCAAACATCCAGCTTTCTTTCTTTCCTTCAAACAAAACTTGGTAGGAGTTATCTTTAAAATTATTTCCTTTCTTTATTAAGTGTTGTTCTTGATTTAAAATAATGTTGGATGATCTTCTTCTTGTCTCCTCATTTGATTTTTCTTTTCCTTTCCTCTCTTATGTTTCGGCCTTATGGCCTAGATGAAGATGAAATCATGGCTTGATCATGAGGATCTTGGGTGTTGGTTGCAAAACCATCACATGTTTGACCTCTAAAGCTTGAAGGTTTCACTTGTTTGCAAGTCTTGAAGAAATGATGTTATTATGTTGTAAAAATGAAAATCTTGAACTTAGGACTTAATGCATTTATATCCATCTTTCATTGCTTTGTCAAAACTTGGTTCTTGGTTTAGAAATAATGTGTTGAAGATTTCCCCTTGCTAGATCATTTTGTTTTCTCTTTTTTCCTTTTCATTTCGGCCTCAAGGCCTTTAATGGTTTCCCATGATTGCTTGATGATGAGAGTTTCTAGATGATGACTATGAGTTCATCACAATGAAACCTCTAGTTGAGTTGCTTTCTTAAAAATATGATGATTATGCTAAGTAGTTTGCTTAAGCAAGTTTTACTAAATGGTATTGTTATGTTGTTAAGTGGTAATCTTGAGCCTAGAGCACTAAAATAAAGAAATGGACTTGCATTCATGTTTACTTTCAAGTCCTTGCTGACTTGCTTTCATGTTTACTTTCAAGTCTTTGCATTCATGTTTATATTTCCTTGTCTAGCATATTTATTTTCAAGTTATCACTTAACAACTAATCTCAAAGCCTACCTATCTCAACCTAAAAGTTGAGATGTGATTTAGAGTAAATACTCTAAGAGGCCTAGAGCACTAAAATAAAGAAATGGACTCGCATTCATGTTTACTTTCAAGTCTTTGCATTCATGTTTACATTCCCTTGCATAGCATGTTTATCTTTCTTGCTATCAACCTAAAAAGACTAAGAATGAGGCTTGCATCACATGTTTATAATTATGCCATCACTAAAAAGGAATGGATCTAGTGCTTAAGACTCGCCATTTTGATTCACATAATAAGAGGTTTCTTATGAAGCTTAGTTAATAAAAATGCTTTATTTTTATGCTTATGGGTTCCTTATGTTTCGGCCTTGTCCACAAGTTTACAGCACTTTTAAATTCTGTTTTAGATTATGTATATGTGTTGGATGACTTGTTATTTGATGTGATTATTATTCTTGATGTTTTGGGCAAACTTAGTAGCTAGAAAGAATTGAAAATGAGAATTCTAGAACTCTTGAGAACAAGAAATATGCATTCTGTCCAACACCTTTAAAATTTATGAAAATCATGTTTTGCCATGTTTAGTTAGGTAAGAATGACTCATAAATGGTTTAGTAATTAATTTTATAGGAAAAGCCGGTAATGATAAAGGATGAAAAATGCAACTTCTAGCACCCTGAAAATCCTTGAAATCATTTTACTGCCTATGATGTCCAACATTGTTGAATAATGTTCTTGAGCCATATAATTAGTGATAATGTTGATAATAGATCCCTTAGATGCATAAGAAGACAAGTTGACAATTAGAGTTACCCGATTTTAGAGTGTTGGTTAATTAAGGGAACATTTATGTGATTATTTGAAATAATGGTTCTTTGATGCTTGGGATTATAAATTCATGTGATGTGTAATGTTAAATGAGTACTTGACCTTTAATTAGTAATTCCGTGACTTACATGTTATAGTTTATTTGGAAACATTAAAGATGCTTATTCATGAGATATGGGAAAATGTTATGTTGATTATGAATTATGAATTGCATCATGATATAACATGCTAAGACTTAAGGTGACTAAGAAATGTGAGAAGATGATCCTTTGAACCCATCAAACTATAGGTGGTGAATCGGTGATTCTTGCCCTGGCTCGTACTTTTAAGTTGGGACTTTAATTTATCAAAAGGGATAAGTATATGCTAGTGACGACTAATGAGGTATGAGCTCATAACCTAGAAGTACTCTCAAAAGGGTAGAGTATAGGGTGGCCCCAAGAAATAATGATGAACTAACTTAAGTCACCTAAAGAACCAAGATATTCCATTCATGAATCATGTTTTATGCATAAGGTGTTGTTATGATGATTGAGATGCATGGTAGAGAGTTAAGTTTTGCATGACATGTTAAAGTATGTTGCATTACAAGACGCATGATAAAACAAATGGGCCTCAATAATTAATATTTTAAAACTTAAATAAATGAATCATTGTATGCTCACCATTTATTATCCCTAGGTTCCTGAAGACGTTGATAATGTCACTTAGTTAGGAGGATGCCCTCCTGAGATTCTTTAGTAAGATTCTCACTCCCCTATGGTGATGACATGGTCTTTGAGCGAGCACGCACGCATAATGAGAGGATTCTATGCACGTACCCCTCCGCGTTCTCCTTCGTGACTTCCCGAACTATGTCCCTCGTTTGAGGTATTTGAGATGACCTGCAGAGGACTCGCACCCACGTCTCTCCGAGAGCTTTGCCCCTCTCCCATGGATGAAGGAGGGTAGTAAGGACACGGCAACCGAGGTTGGCACGGAGGCCATCCATGCGTCTCAGTAGAGCATCCGCGTACCACCACGAGGGAGTTCGCTCATGGATTGGTTGCGTTCCACCTTTAGGGCCAGCAACCATAGAGTTCTTAGAGGCCTTTTAGTGCACACACACCACTAGCTTAGGATAGCCTTCTTTTGTGTTGAGGTTATCTACTATAGATGCACTAGGTGGGTATGTTTTCCATTGTATTTCCTTTTCTATGTATTTGCTCTTATGATGATGTACGAACTTAACTCACCTTTAATGGGTGGGTACTTTATTATATATTTCAGTATGGTGTGCTTATGGATGATATTTATGGAGCCTATTTGATGCTTTTGTTTATGATTATTGTTCTATATGTTCCGCTTTATGTTCACGATTGCTTGTATGTGCGTGGCTTACGTTTTGCTTATGTTTAGAAAAAAAAAATGGCTCATATTTTCCTTAAGTATATTTTAAGTATGATTAAAGAACTGAAGCAAAGAGTAATATCTAATAATCAACTGAAATGCGTCATAGGCATTTGAGTTAATTATTAGGGTGGTACAAAAACAACTAAAGAAGAAAAAAAATGAGCACTCTTTCTCTCTCTTTTTTTTTTTTTGAAAACTAAAGATCAAGTTTTGAGCTCTAGGGGTCATAAACATGATGGTTTCACAACCATCATCAAGCCATAGCTTTGATCGCAACCAAATCAAAAGAAAATAGTAGAAAAGAAAGGAAAACATAAGAACAAAATCCTTACCAAAAGATGTTTCTTGCTTGGAAGATGAAAACACTTGTTCTTGTAAAGAGAAGAGAATAAAAAAAATCTTCTCTTTGAAGAAGTAGTTCGGCCAAAGTGAGAAAAAAATAGGATGAAGGATTTTTGTGTTGTCTTTGTGTATGGGGATGGAAGTTTATGCATTTGAGGCTTGATCAATAGTGGTAATGTGTTTGTTTAAGGTTTGGAGCTTGGATGAAGAGCAACAATAGAAGCTTTTGAAGAATAAGAAGAAGAGCTTGAGATGGAGAGAAAAGAGGATTTTGACACAACTTGGTGCTCAAGTTTGGCCAAAAATATTGATGGAAATAAATGAGAGTGTGAGTGTGAGAATGTTTGCAAAAAATCAAAATATGAGAATGAAAATGGGGGAAGTTGCTCCAGCCTTGGAGGGGGATTAGGTGGGATTTTTTTTTATGTATTGTGAGTATGGGGATTAGGGTCAAGGGTAGGTTTGATTAAGGAATAATTAGGAATTGGGAATTAGGTATTTAGGGCACTCAAGACAAGGTTAGAGGGGTGTTTTGCATGATTAACTAGGCTAACTTCAATTAATTCAAAATTCAAATGCAACATGTCCCTAATCTTAAGGAATAGGAGAGATAGAGTACCTTTTGTCCCCTACTTTTGCTTTTTGGTCTCATAAAACACTTTTTGTGTCTTTCTTACTAATCTTGGATTAATAATGAGATTAAACTTTCTCTAACAAATCTTGGGCCGTAATTAACTCAAAATAATTATTTTGACTCAGTTAATTAATAAAAATAATTAATGTTTAATTAGAGTATAATATTGCCTATATGTCCTTAATTACTATGATTAAGCTTAATTAGTACTAACTAAAGGCAAAATGGTAATTTTACACAAAACTCCTCGAAACTCAACCAAAAATTGGATATCTCCTCAAATTAACATATTCAACTCCCAGGTGAAGACGGACCGTCACTTAATTACACATTAAATTACCTCAAGGGAATTTGGTAATTTCGTGCATGAGAAATATCAGGAATTGTGATTTTCACACCGATTGTTATCCAAAATACACATAGCCCCCCTCAAACATTAAACTAACCCTTTGAGAATGGCAAGACCGTCGTTAATTCTCATGCAAAATGACCTCGGGGACATTTTGATCATTTTGAAAAAAGGAAAAGTGGGGCGACAACAGTAACTAAACACTACCTTATAGTATTCACAATGTGATAGCTCGCTAGTTTGTTTCTTTGGAGCATACAGATTGGCTTGCTAAATTGGCAAGCCAAAATGCGAATGATATCATATTTTGTTACACCCCTTTGTTGGGTGGTAGTCTTTTATGGTCTTGATATTGTGGAGGTTTCCTTTGTGAGAGTGTAGTTTGTTTTCCTTTTTATTTTCATATGTATCAAAAAAATTGAAATTGTCGTTGAATTTGGATTCTCTAAAATGAGAATTTATCTAAAGTGGGAATTTCTCTAAAGTGAGAAAGTGAGGGGATTTCCACCTTTGTGTCAATGAAATGCATGTATGGGTTCCATCAATTGATCCAATGGTGATAATCTCGCCAATTTCTCACTTTTTAAGATCCATTTCCCAATTTATTTGTAATAGCTTAGTAAACATTTAGAGTCTAAACTTAGCACAAGAACCATATTGTATATTCATTATGAGAGATATGTAAGATTTTCACAAACACAAAACAAATACCTAATCTTATAAACCAAACCTAGTAGTGGCCAGCTTGTTTAGCGTGAAAGACTGGTGCCAAATGATACTAGGTTGTAATAATGTTAAGATTTAAATTCTTGATTTTATCCCAAAAAACAAAAAAGTATTTTGAGTTCTGATAATGCAAATAAATTTTGCCGGTTACGATTCCTTTTCATTGAGACCGACAACTTTGAAGTTGTGTGTAACGCCCAATTTTCCTGTAATCTTCCTCATTAGAAATTACCAAATTCCGTAGATAAATATTATATAAAATTTGAGACCAAACAATTCTCAATAAAGGAATATAACGTTAGAAGAGAAGTTAGGAGCAATTCGTACAAGCATTGCAAACCGAATTTCTGTATGTGTAAAATGACCAAAATGCCCTGAGGTTATTTTACTTAGAAAATGAGGATCGTGGGCCCCACCCATCCTCAAGGGGATGTTTTGAGGATAATAAAGGATTGTTTATGCTATGTGTGTTAATAGAGAGAAGAATCTCAATTTGAGTTCAGGACGCGAAATGACCAAAACGCCCTCGCCGTTTTAACTCCAATTTGCGTGCCGACTGAAAAATCTCACTAAAATATTTTAAAAGGTGTTTTTAAGTGATGAATGACCCTTGGTTAAGTCAGATGGTCCGGTTTGGGTTAATTACGTTTTGCCATGTCGCCAAGTTTTGCAAATTTTGAGATTTTCGATTTGTCTAACGAAACCTAAACAATATTAGGCTCAAATTAAAGCTTATTAAATTCTAATTACTAATCTAGAGTCAAAATTATTTATTTAGATTGATTAGAACCTAAAATTGCTTAAAACACCCAAATTGCTTAGTAATTCACTTAAGCCCTTAACCGTAAATTCTCTAAATTGCATGAATACCTTGCCTATACCTAAATAATACATGGAACACACAAAATCCTCTTCCACAAGGCTGTAATGGCCGAAATTATTGAGTAATAAGTCAGGAAATTATTACACAAAAATCCAAAGAATGAAAACAAAGAATCATGAAAACATGGAAACATGATTCCATGTTTTAAGCCACCAAACAAAATGATTTTTCTTCCTTATTTTTTTCTCTAATTTTCGGTCAGATTTCCTTCCTTCCTTTGTCCATTTATGAGCTGCAAAATCTCTATAAATAGGCATGCTTGAAGATAGTTTAGATGCTTAGTTCATAACTTACACAAATTCTAGTCTTAGGAGCACCAAAAGCTTTCTTTCTTTCTTCTCTTGGCCGAATTCTCCTTCAGCTTTTCAAGGATATTTTGCTTCATTTCACTCAAGGAAACCAAGTTCTCTTCCTTTCTTTCAAATCAAATTAGGTAGGGAGGTGTTCTAAGTTCATTTTATGCTAAGACAAGTTATGTTTCTAGCTCAAAAATGATGTTTTCATGAGCTTTCTTATAAGTTTTCATTTTCAGTTTCTTCTTCCTTTCTTTTTAAAGTATTTCGGCCATATGGCCTAGCTTATGATGAGACCATGGTTTGATGATGAGATTCTTGAGTGTTGGTTGCAAAGCTTTCACAAGTTAGATCTCTAAAACTTGAAGGTTTCACTAGTTTCCAAAGCTTCTAAAATTTCAGTTTTTCTTTCCTTATTTTCCTTTCATGGTTTCGGCCAAATGGCCTAGGAAGGAATGAAATGATGGCTTGATAATGAGGACCTTGAATATGGATTGTAAATCCATCACAAGTTAGGCCTCTAAAGCTTGAACATTCCATTTAATGCAAAACTTTAAAGAATAATGTTTTTATCTTGAGGTTTGAATATGAAATATGTATTTTTTTTTACTTTGTCTTGCTAAGATACATATATTGGGTTGAAATCATAATTTTCCTAAAGTCTTGAAGGAGCTCTAGTAAAGAGATCAAGTGAACTTGCATCCATGTTTAAGTTTATGTCTTGCACAGCCATATTTATTTTATGTCATAACTAAATTCTCAAGAATAAATAAATGAACTTGCATATCTCATGTTTAAATTTCAAGCTTGCATTTCATGTTTAAATTTCAAGTTGTCACTTAATCTCTAAAGATAATAAAGAAGTTGCATCTCATGTTTATTTTATGCTCTCACTTTATTTTATAATGGCTAAAAGAATCAATGCATGGCATGTTTATTTTATGTCATCACTTAAAAATCCTAGAGCTCAAAGACTTGCCTATGAATCATAAGTGAAGAAATGAGATAATTGGAGTTAAAGAATTTATTCTTTAAGAAGTCTTGAGAATTAGAGCTTAAAAAAAATGTAATTCTCTTCTCCTCACCGGTCCTATGCGACTCCGTCGCTCCAGTTACTTAAGATGCTCTTCTCCTCCTCCTATGTTCACCGCTAGTTTCTTGCATCATGTTTATATTACAGTTCTTGCATCATGTTTAATTTTCAAGTCATCACCTTAAATCTTAAAGATAAAGAAATGGAATTGCATATCATGTTTATAATTCCAAGCTATCACCTTATAAAGATAAGATTAAAATAAGGTTGCATAGTGTAACACCCTAATAATTAACCCAATACACCTAGTGATTAATTACTAGACTTTACTCTTTGCTTCAGTGCCTTAATTATGCTTTGAAAATACTTAGTGAAATTACGAGCCATTTTTTTTTTAAACATAATTGAAAACGTGAGCCGCGCTTAATGTGAATGATTTAGCAAAATTTAAAAGACACATAGGAATTTACAAACATCACATCATAATATATTGGCTCCATCATACAGCATCTATAATTACATATCATATAGATATTTTGCCTACCAACAATAAGACTAAGTGTAGGCAATCTAACAAAACATAAATAATATATGGATGGAAGGACATCCATTAATGGCACCTAGTAATAACACTCCAGGGATAGGGATAGATATCTGAAATATACGAGTGAAACTCAGGATCAAGTTCAGCTACCCGTGAGCCTCAATGTGATTCACGAACGCTTCCTTCTGTTTCTGAAAGACGAGATGGAAAGAAAAAAAAGAGTGAGAAACTTATAAAAGAATCTCAAGGGTACTCACCTCATGATGCATTGTGTCATCATCATCGTACCCAGGAACCTCGGGGTTATTATGAAATAGTGAGCATGCTAAGATTGATTTATTAAGTTCGAAAATATACTTTACCGAGGTTCGTCCCTTAATATCATGCGTCTTATAATGCATCATAAACTTAGCATGTCATGTTTATAATGAA
>JAMLFY010001459.1:0-13229 GCA_030441495.1 Dalbergia oliveri
TTGTGGTCGGTACACATTTTAGCTTCAACAAGCTTTATGCTCTGTGTTAATTTCCGCCCCAACCCATGCATATATGTTAATAGTCTATGCATGTCCCCCATAGAAACATGCGCTGCGAGGTAAAACAAGGGAAAAAGAAGGCAATATTAGTATGATAAAATGTGGATGTACTACTACCTCAAGGTAGCAAAGGATGCTTGCATTTGCGGTTGCACCATCCACGTTCATAAGTAAGTTGTTGAATGTGGTTTGTTAGGGATGAAGTTACAGACGGATGTAAGCGTCTCATACCAGCTCCCAAAAAACATAAAAAAACTAATCCTTTAAATACCGGTGTGTGGAGCTTTTGGGTTTGACTCGATTCCTGTACGATTGAGGTCTATGCAAGGTCGAACCTCTAACACGGATTCTGCTGTTTAGGGCCTGACAAGGTTCAAAACAAATTAATACATGCTTGCGACGCGCCTGGAAGAGTAAATGTGGTTTCACATGGTACAAGTAGAACGCTTACCATTCACACCACTTTCCACATTGGCTTTGTTCATCGGGGGCTCACGGGAGCGGGCGGACGCCATTAGTGCTCACAACTCTGCACAGGAGGTACGTGCTTGTCAAAGGTTTATAGCGAGGTTCTCTTTGCGGAGTATTGTAATAGACATGGAGTGTATAATGGAATGATGCCCAACATTTAAATTCATTTCAAATCACTGAGAGGGTAACTAGATTAGTGTGTATGCAATTAATGAGCTAAGACCCCATAATAGATGGTGTGCAAGGTTGTGCCGCCTTTTTTTTTTCTTGTACTTAGTGCAAGCACAAATGCTACGTGGAAAATAATTATGATTTTCGCATTACAATTTAAATTCACTTACAATAAAGAAATACAATTTAGATAATTGCCTAAATACTTGTGATGCTAACCCTCTAGGCTAAGGAGTAGTGCTGAAAGTGGAAATTATTTTAACTCCAAAGGAAGCAAGTCTTTCTTACCCAGGATGCCGTCAAGTAAAATTTTGGGACATGTTATTAGTTTAGCATTCATAGTTCTCATTTTCTTCACATAGTATTCTCTAAGTCTCTCACAAATACACTTATTTACTTCATCTTTTACTTCTTCGTCATGATTTACATTCCGAATAACAATTTATGTCATTAGTAGTACATCCCATGGTCAGCCATTTTTCTTTAAAGTTGTTGTCTTCTTTGTGACATCTCTTTTTATTTTTTATTTTCGCACAACAGTTTTTTAATTTTTATTTATTTGTTTTTTTTAATTTCCATATATATTATATATGCGTAATTTATTTAAATTTCTCCTACTCTTGAGATTTGATTTTGTCAAGTTCTCTTACAATTTACCATTTTAATTATCCTTTTTGTTATTGTTGTTTACATCCAATTTATTTGTACTTGTCCTCTGTGTATTTAAATGTTGGCCTGTGTACACAATTTTCTATTTTTTTTAGTTTTTTACTTTCTATACATATCTCAATACCCTTTCAGAACCCCCACCTACC
Source organism: Dalbergia oliveri (assembly GCA_030441495.1). NCBI lineage: Eukaryota > Viridiplantae > Streptophyta > Magnoliopsida > Fabales > Fabaceae > Dalbergia > Dalbergia oliveri. The sequence goes on from JAMLFY010001459.1 coordinate 1,518, forward strand.
TATTTAAGAGCGAGCATGTCCTTTTTTAATAAACCTATGCATACACGTACGGATTCAAATCCCCGGAGCCATGCCGAATGAGGACTCATGCTTCGAATGAGGACGGGACGGGAGGAGAATTGTAAATGGAGTAGGGTTAGGAGACAAGTTCTTAACTCCAAATTTTAAGCTTTTAAAAAACATACTTCCCCACCCTGTACACAACTATGTATCACTATGCCATATTTAATTTTTTGAAACTTGAACGTTCATTTAGCAATTACAATATTTACATTTCTTTGATAATGAGACTTGATTATCTAAAATGGGGTTTTAAAAATTTAGTAACTACATTAAATTTTTTAATTATAAACAATTATGTATTTGATACGCTACGGATTTTATTAATATTTACAAAAAAGAAGTCTAAGGAGAAGGATGTGTTCCAGAAATCACAGAAATTAAATTTAGGCATTAATTTTGTAGTAATTACAACGTCTACTTATGTGTTGGTGGATTAAATGTTTTAATTGACTAGAAAATATAAATAAGTACATATCATTTCAACAATAAGAACTGGGAGAAATTTAAGTTACTTGCTACATAATGTCCTGTGTTTTGTTTCTTTGCTTATTTACTGAACTTGATAATAATGGAGCCTCTATGCTCTTCACCATAATTACCCTTTTTTTTTGCCTTTGCTAAATGTGTTATCCATTCAAACGAAGATATGAAAATCAATTTATAAACTATATTGAAAATTGTGAAAATTTTGCTTGTTACTTATGTCATGCTATAGACGTGATGATTAATTGCATGGCATACGGAGGTGTTTCTACGTAAGGTGACTTGCGCACACAATACACGAATTTTAACTCACACCTTCTACCTAAATTACCTGTGCCCCACTTCGGACTTTACCCTAACTAAAAACTTAATGCCCTGATTGGTTATTTTTGTCAAGGCCTATGCATCCTTATATGTGGCAACCTTGGCTTTCTTTAATTTCAAGGCTTCGATGTACATTTATGTGTGTTCCTTTGTCTGCATACATGCTTAATTGCATGTTCCACCCTGGTTATCAAATTATTTATCCTGTTATCAGATGACCATTTCTCATTCCTTGCTTTAACTTTGAGGAACATGCATATGGTGGTCAATCTAGAGGTCAGGTGCCAATGTGACCATCTCATTTGCTTTTATTGGACTACATGCATGGTCATGTGAGAATGTTATTATTCTACCATGATCCATGCAAAAAAAAAAAAATCGCCTAATTAGTGTATGAGGAATCATCGAGTTGACTTACAAGTAACATTGGGTTAAATGGCTTGGAACGGGATATGCATTCCTCATGATATTTTGCTAATCTTTGCCTTGTGGGCCTCATCCATACCAACGTAGAGAACTAAAGTCCCTGGACACATTGTAAAAGCAAAATTTCCCGATAGCTAAAGTACAATTAACAAAAAATTAAAAAACAAGCGGTCATGCGTGGGGAGGAAGAACAACCAACGACGCACCCACGGAAACTGTCCCATAGTGTACAACACCATATTCATTGCATGACTCTAGTCTTAGTCTAGTCCATATGCAAACTACTCCGGATTTCCCTCAGAAGTTCGAGTTCTTGTTTCAAGGAAGCATTCTGAGTGACATGTCCCAAAACTCCCTCTCTAGCTTACTGAGGCGCTCTTGAAGCCGTTTTGCATGCAGAAAATTGAAATCGCATATACCCATGTTTGTTGTTTCCAGGCTGAGATAACATGGCGACGCAGCGTCTTCACGTGCCTGTGCTTCACTATGGGCGCAGGCCCCAGTTGCAGCAACATGCGCCCGCGCCTAATGGGCTTGGCAGGGTGACAATAAACCTCCAACATGGACTTCCATCGAGGCATCGTTGCTCTCACGAGTGAATACCGTATCTGGAATCTGAAGTTGATGACACCATCGAACAAGCCATTTTTCCATATTCTTCACCTAGGAAATTGTTATTCTTGATGGTTTCCCCTATGGGAGTTGCTCCATATTTCAAGTCAAATGTCCACAAAAACATGTGCAAATACATCAATATTAACAAAATGTGCCAACTTCCTTACCTGTGTTCATGCCTGTCCATGGTATTTGTTTTCACAACCTGAAGATTGCCACCCCTCCTCCATAGCGTGCCCATGGCCGGTGTTTGGGAACATTGAGGTTGGTTTACCATCTGCGAAACCTATAACTCAACTTGCCCATGGTTAGAGTATTGAGAAGACACGGCATTGTTCGACTTGCTCATATAACTTGACCATGCAGTCCAATGCTTGTGCATGGGTTGGATAGCTTCTGTCTCTGCATGTGAAACCCCAGCACTTGCTCCTCACATTCTTCCCAAGAGGTGTAAATCCCTGGCACCCGCCCTTTGAAGACTATTACCTCTTTCCACTTGACTTGTTCATTATATCTATGTAGAAGAGGTGAAATATTTGGGCAGGAATGCACCCAAAAGGAAATTACATATGCAACAAGTGCGTCTGAAATAGAGCCTCCCGAATAGGTGAAATAGGGGTGGGCATCATAGTCGCGTCCTTGCATGTATTTAATGGGAAAAAACAAAACTTGTATTGCAGCTCCTGTTAATAAAAGCCAAGGCCACTGATGTGATGGCCGGTAGCCATAACTTTATTGGGTTGTGACCATATTTTTCGTATTGGTGGGTCAAACACATTACTTGAATGGGTCCATCTCATAGTGCCATGCGTCAATAAAGGGACTAACAAACTCTAGGTTTGTCATTAAGTGAAAAAGCAGGTGTGAATTTATTTTGTTTTCCTTGTTGACCGACATAATTTGATAAACAAATTCTTGTATCCTCCCAGAGCAAATGCTTTTTCTTCCTCCTATGAGCTTCAGCTAGGAACACATGTCAGTGAAGGGAGAAGATATAATAAAAAAGGTTGGATGCGTGGCTATAATGAATTATGGAGGAAGAAATTCTTCGTCCGAGGACGCAAAAATGACTCTTAGACTAGTGGATTTTATATATGCGAATACTTTGGCAAGTTTATTATGTTGTTGTGCCAAATGTTAATACAAATATTAAAGTGCACAGAGTAACAAATTTACATATGCTGGTAAATTTTTGGGTTGATCATAAAGACAAAATGCTATCCTTATTTCTACGAGAATAATTGTAAAAAATAACTAAGTTGTTATGTATGTATGAAGTTTGAGTGCGGTAATTACATGTGTCATCCAATCTACTATAATACTTTATAATCACTGTGTGCCACACTAAATATGAGATTGTAGTTTTTACTTTCTTTATTCGTTTTTTTTTTGGCTTGTCGTCACTTGAAATCGAGGTGAAAGTTAAATTATGTCACTTTTTTTTCAAAAGTCCACTAACCAAGTTTGATGCGTCATCTACAAGCATTTTAAGCAGGATTTGTCTATCAGGGCAGTGAATTGTCACATCATTCACCTTTAATGCATCACTATCAATCAGAACGTCAAAACTTTCGAATCCCTTGCGTTCCCGCCAAATTTCAGTCCCATTTCCAACGCGCCACCTGGACACATAGCGCGTAGCGGGTTTTGAGGCGGATTTTTAACACAATTTCAATGCCTCCTCATTTGGGATTGGGTAGATTTGCGGAGACACTGGTATTTCTTACAAAAAGTTAGTATGCCTCCGGGGTCGCTTCAAATAAAGAGAAGTTTTCCCCTTTAATTGGAGTGGCCGTGTTGTAAGGCACATTATATGCGTCAACGAGATGGGTGCTTGGAATATCCATTGTTACTCCAATGTTAATATATTTTGTCAATATTCAAAAAAAAGTCCCTTACTTAAATGTTAAAAATATTGTTTTACTTTTATATGGTGCGTCTCCCATTTTGCAAACTAACCTTTATAATTACGCTAGCCAACATACAAAATCAAATGTTTTTAATTCAGGAATGTTGCAAAAAATTTAGTGGCGCATAGTTACCTGTAAGTATGCTTATTTAAAAAAATTTCTAATTATTACTACTTTTATTACCCGATGTATTTTGCCCAAATAAATTATTTGGCATATACTGAGCTCATAAAAAGGGCATATAGCTGGTAACCCATTTACAAGAAGCAGAATCCATTAAAAAATGCTCATAATGTTACCTGCCTGAACGAAACCCTTTGGCCCAGCAGTGCATTTCTGACTCCACAAAATTAAACCCTTTCTTTTATGTGGCCCATTTTTTAAGATGAGTAGTTGAGCACAAACAAACCATATTCAATATGACACCATGCTAAGATCATAAAAAGTCCCCTTGATTTTCACTTGACCAGCGTACTATGGCATTTCTACCTGAATCTGCGTTAAAAAAAAAAGTCATTATTCAACTATGCGCCTACTCTTAGGCAATCCAAAAAACCAATAAGTACAAAGGCCACGCGGTAGAATTATAACGGTTTCCCATCATTTTATCAGAAGCTGGTAATTATTCCATAAATGCTAGTATGAAATTCAAAAGACGCTGGTAATATCTAGGCCAGCCTACACATGTAAATTAAAGCCTACTATAGCAATTTTCCTCTTTTTTAGGTGAAACTCTAGAAAAAACAAAGGACATTAGTGCTATAATTATTACACTTTGCCAACTTGACTGAAGACGCTAGTACTTTATAGGCTATACAGGGTATCTTCTTTACTCTTTATGCTGTACTTTATGCCCCAAATAGTAATTCTATAGGTATCTTCAACAAAAAAAATTTCCCCTCCAGAAGGATTACTAATGTCAATTAAAGCCTATGTTGGCAATTTATCCCTTCTTTTGGCACAAGACCAGGAAACATAAATGACATTTACTAGAATTGTTACAATTCCCCTTCAATAGGACGTAAAGACGCTTGTCATTCAAGTTGACATGCTGGTATCCGTTCACTTTATGCTTGGTACTATATAGGCCACGATAGTGATTCTACAACTAAGTTGGCACAAAAATTTCCAATCCCATAACGAGTACACATGTGAATTAAAGACAAAAAGTATGATGTATGCCTCTGAGTTTGGGGCCAACACCAGCAAAGTCAACCGACACTAGTGCTAGAATTATTACAATCCCGCTTTACTTTGAGTGTTAGACGTTGGTATCTAGGCCGAAATAATGGTATGTTATTTACTTCACGCTGGTATTTTGTAGGCCAGGTTGTAATCCTACAGGTATATGGAAAAAAGAAATTTCGACTCCCACAAGGCTTAGTTATGCGAATTAAAGCCTTTATTTGTCTTTACAAAAGGCAAGAGGATAAGGAAACCATTAGTTAGGTTGTAAGACTTAATAGATGAGTGGGAAAAATTTTTTTGCACAGACCTGTAATTACCAGCTTATTCATACAGTTACCATCATCTTGAAACATGATTAGCAACTTGATCAAAATTACCACATGTCAGCCCAGTTAGGGGATTCTGATCATTTTAGCACTACTGACATTTTCATGTGATAGTATTAGTCTTAAAAAAAGGCAACAAATGCAAATGATACTATTGCTAAAATCATTAGAATTCCCTTTGAATTGGACTATTAAAGGCTAGCATTTTGGCATGCATATCTGGTAACTCTTTTAAAGACGAGTAATTATTGAAAAATACTAGTAATCTTGCAGTGTCTTCAACTATTTTTTTTTCCATACTCCCATAAGTCTTACTCAACTAAATTATAGGCTTCTTTAGCTTGTAGTCTTTTTTAGGACCAATACCAACAAATACAAATGACACTTGTGCTAAAATGATTAAAATTTCCGTTGAATTGGACTGTTGGTTGCTAGTAATTTGGGATTCTTCGCTGTAAATTATTTTCAATCCGCTAGTAATTTTTAAAAATGCTAGTAATTTTTACAAGTCCCTAGCTTTATTTTTTAAACCAAGCCTATTTTCCAATCCTCTTGAATAAGCTTCACTTTGCTTTAATTTCCAATTCATAAATAGTTTAAGAAGGAAAAAAACCAGGACTCATAATTCCTATATACATAACCTATAATTTTTTAAAGTTTGATAAACACCACTTTGTTTAATATTATGAATAATGAAGATATATATATTAATTAAATATACTTGTCTGCGGTATTGAAACTGTTGTGGCTTTGTGCCTAGTTATGATGATCTTGGGTTTCCTAGTGCACCTTTCAACTCAGGTTGTGATGTCCAAACATGTCATGTTAATTAATTTGATAAATAAATACTATTTGAGAATGACTCCAAAATAATAGAATACTCATTTTGAGCCAACAAGAAGCAAGAATAATTCAAATTGAAATCAAAAGTAACATTAAATGATATAACATAAAAGTAAAAACATTTCCCCTTAGAAGAACTTTTGTTGCAAGCCCCAAGGATGCTTTTCTTTGTTCCAATCTCAGCCATATATAATGGCATCAATTTTTCAGCTTCATTAAGTACTTGACAACACCTAGGTAAGAACAATGCTCGCATAATACAAAACAAAATAAATAGAAAACAATTTATGTCTCCTTAAGGGGCTTTCTTTGCAACCTTAGGAGCTGCCTCCATCTTCAATCTCAGCTACAATGGCATCAATTTCAGCTTCCTCTAGTTGATGCAAGCCATGTTCCTTAGTCATCACAGCTACTACAATGTTCTTTCCTCTACTCTCAACGGCCCTATTTCATATGGCAACAAGAAAAAGTCATAAGTGAAGCACATTCATAGGGTAACTTCAAATATATAATGATCATGCAACATGCATAGAAAAAATCATTAACCAAGTAAGGGACAATTAACCAAAAATGATCATAAAAACTTTTACAGGTCAATATTATATATCAGAACATAAAACAAGCTGAAGTTTGAAAAGTGCGGATTAAATATTCGAAATTTTTGTGACAATCATATAATTGTTTAAATGAGTAAAACAATTGTAAATTGAGACTAAGGTGTGTTGACTATGTGGACCAAAAATTTAAACCCCATACATGAGCCCTATACAATACTCTACGGTGGCTATACGTACACCCAAATGAGTTGTCAAAATAGCATTTCTGATTAGCAATTTATCCTTTCTTTTCAGAAATGCTATCTTGACACCCAAGTCAGGTGTCCGTATAGCCACCGTATACAATTGTAGAGGGTGCATGTATGGGGTTAAAAATTTTGGTCCACCGTTATTTAGCTTAGAAAGAAAAATCCTCTCCCCAAATTAGTTTCCCTCCTTCTAGCACACTGCTCCCGTTCCCCCTCCACTCTACTCTCCTCCCTCACTTCATCAAACTCAAAGGCAGCTCACCTCCTCTACCTCCAGCCCAAACACCTCCCTATCATTAGTTGGAGAAGCCCCCACCACTGGTTCTACCTTTGTCGGCGTTGCACCCTCCTTGGCGTTGAAGAACCGTCCCAATCTTCTGAACACCAAGCTCGAACCTTCCTCGGCATCCCACCACCATATATGCTTCCCGCGCAACCAGATGAAAGGCTGAGATAGGGAAGGGAAGGAAAATTTCTATTTGATGTGTGTTTGGAAGGGTTCTATGAAAGGACAGGGAAGGGAAGGGCAAGCCAAGCCAAGCAACTCAATGCCTTCAACTCATGGGGGTGTGAAAGGTTTTAGTTGAAGTTTCCAATCTAATATTTTTACTCAGCCTATTAAAAGGCTTTCATAGTCTCTTGATTTTTTTGATGCCAATTTCCACAAATAAAAATATGACAATAGAGCTAAAGTGATTAAATGCACGTTAAATTGGAAAGCCAATTTCTCATAATTTGCCCATTATGTTGGTAATTGGGCAAGATTAAGCTGGTAATTATATACAAAAACTAGTAGTGTCCTAGGTTTCTTCAATTTTTTTTCCCTTGAATTGGACTAATAGAAGCTAGTAAATTGGCATGAATCACTGGTAACTATTTTCAAAGGCATTGGTAATCATGGAAAAATGCTAGTAATCATGCAGTGTCGCTTTTAAAGTTTTTTCCCACTAACATATCTTACTGAGCTTAATTAAAGGATTCATTAGTATGTAACCCTTGTTTAGGACCCACACCAATAAATACAAATGACACTAGTGGTAAAATGATTAGAATTCCCCTCCAATAAGACTGTTAAAGCTGGTAATTTTAGGTTCATAGCTCGGGTCCTGTTAAAGCCATTGGTAATTATAGACAAATGCTAGTAATCATGTAGGTCCCTACACATAAATTTTTTCCCACTCAAATAAGTCTTATTCTACTTAATTAAAAGGTTCATTATGATTTAAGCATGTTATAGGACCTAGACACTAGTGCTAAAATGATTAGAATTTCCTTGAATAAGAATCGTAGAAGCTGGTAATGTGGCATGTATAGCCGGTAAAATTTTTTAATGTAGCTGGTAATTATGGAATGACTAGTAGTCCTATATGTCTTAAAAAATTTCGCACTCCCATATAAGTATACAATAACTTAATTAAATGCTTCATCAGCATGTAGCTCTTTTTTGGACCAAAACCAACAAATACTTGGCCATGGTTGTGTTAAAATGATTAGAATTCTCCTTGAATAGGATTGGTAGATGTTGGTAATTTGCCACGTATAGCCGGTAATCTATGTAATATAGCTGGTAAATTGTGAAAGACGCTAGTAATCCTGTAGTGTCTTAAAAAATATTTTTCCCCACTCCCATAAGTCTTACTCAACTTAATTAAAGGTTTCATTAGCATGTAGCCCTTTTTTAGGACCAACACAAATAAATACAAATAATTACTTGTGGTAAAATGATTAGAATTCCCATTGAATTAGTCTCATAGAAGCTGCTAACATCACATATATAGCTGGTAAGAATGTTAAAAGCTGGTAATTAGGGAATTACGCTAGTAACCATGCAGGGTCTTAAAAAAAATGTTCCCACTCCTATAAGCCGTATTCAACTTAATTAAAGGCTTCATTAGCATGTAACCCTTTTATGAGGCCTACACCAATAAATACAACTAACATTGAGCATGTAGACTTTTCAACAACAAGTGCAACTATCACACGCTAGTAATTCTTTAAGAAGGGACAGGTAATTATTAGAAAACATTAATAATCCTTCATGTGTTCAGTGATTTTTTTTTACCAATCCTCTATGTCTTGCTCAACTTAAATACAGATTTCCTTTGTCTGTTAGCCTTTTTTGGGACCTATACTCACAAGTAAAAAATGACATTAGTGCTAATATAAGTAGAATTTCCCTTGAAGTAAACGTTCAACGCTGGTAATATGACACAATACGCGGTAATTGCTTTACAAGATACTGGTAATTCTTGTTAAAAGTTGGTATCCTGCACGTTTGTATAAATAATTTTGTAACCCACTCCCATAAGTGATACTCAACTTAATTAATGGTTTCCTTGGCCTATTGACCTTTTTAGGACATATACCAACAAATATAAAATTACGCTAGGGCTAAAATGAGTAGAATTTTCCATTGCAGGCATTTACTAAATTCTTTTCAATAGCACTTAACTACATATCATCAGGATGACCACTCCTACTATGATCTTTTGTCTTTGAAAGGAACACTCTTTTGCAAATCCTTTCACCGTTTCCATCTCATCATCAATGAATTTCTATAGCAAAACCAACAAACATGAACCAAGTTAATACTTAATGGTGAATCTTTTCTCTAATTACTTGAACGAAAAATAAGTATTGGCTAGGAATACAATAACAACAGTGGAAACTTTATGTCACCATGATGCTTTCCTAAAACTCGAAGAAATGTTCTCATCAAGATGCTAGTAATTTTACATGAGTCGCTTGTAATTTGTTTTGAGGACGCTGGTAAGTTTTTAGAAAACGATAGTAATCCTATAGGTCTCTTCAAAAAAAATTTCCCACTCCCATAAGTCTTCCAAAGTCCTTAGTTTTATTTTTTAAACTAAGTCTATTTTCCAATCCTCTTGAACAAGTTACACTTTGTTTTAATTTCCAATTCAAAAATAGCTTAAGGAAACAAAACCAACGCTTGTAATTCATATATAGCATACCATATAATTTTTTAAAGTTTGATAAACACCACTTGTGTGTATATATGCACACACAAGAAGCAAGAATAATTCTTGAGCAAATCAGAAGTAACATTCAATCATATAACATATAACATAAAAGAAAAATCATATCCCCTTAGAAGAACTTCTGTGCCTCAATAGTGCTTGTCTTTGTTTCAATCTCAGCCACAATGGCATCAAATATTCATCATCATTAAGTACTTGCCAAGTAGAATTATTACAAGTCCCTTTCAAGCGACACTCGGTGCTAGAATTATTATAAGTCACATGTGAATTTGACTGCGAAACGCTGGTAATTTCAGCCCCAAATGCTTATCTTATTGACAATACGCTAGTACTTTCGCCATTCTAGTAATGGTAGAGCTTTTCAAGAAAAAAAAAATTCACTCCTACAAGGCTTACTCATGTTCATTAAAGCCAATGGTAGCATTAAATCCCTTTTATTTTAGGCGAAATGCCAATAAAATCAAACATCACTGGTGCTAGAATTATTACAATTCTCAAATCAATTGTTTTGACTGCGAGACGGGTAACACCTTTGGAAGGCGCTGTAATTTAGCCCAACACGCAAGAAATGGTGCAGCATTAAATCATATAACATATACCATAAAAGTTAAATCATGTGCCCTTACAACAACTTCTGGTGTAGCCAAAGCAACTAATTTGCTTTGATTCAATCTCGCTAAGAATGACATGACATATTATGGGAATTGAAAAAGAATTCACCCTTATTCAAGAGACTAGAGAGAGTTTTCATAGGTGAGTAATCCATCAGGGGTTGGAAGCTTCAACTGCAAATCATCAAAAGCTTTGTCAAGAGTAAATCACATATTCATAAATATTTCATACACGATATGTTAAAAATATGACAAGTCCAAATGGTCTAATTGATTGCACAATTGACAAGTTTACAATGGGTAAAACATTAAGTACTTGAAGTACCTACGCTACAACATCTCTTACCCAACCTAAATCAATATTGTGCCATTTGACAAACCATATTCAATAGGATAATCATAACCCTTCACTGTACACAAAATGCACATCTAGATTGGTCATCAAAATCCTTTTTAAGTCAGCTTCACGTATTGGGCTACGTACTTCACTTGACAAATATCTGGAAGATCCTTCCAACAACATATCTTGATTCCTGCACAACTCTACATGTGCATGCTGAATTAAAAGGATAGTACATGAAACATATATGAACAAATCACATTGAAGAATCTAACAACCCTGATTGTTAGATTCGAAATACTTAGCAAGTTCTAATAATCTTACCCATTCAAAGTGCAGAAAGCCAGAGTGAGGGTATCATGCGTGAGCCCAACCTACCTACCATTATATATGTGTATGGTATTTACTTGCCCAGAAAATGTGAAAATACTGCTACTCACTTATCATTGGGTTAAGTGTTAGTAATTAAAAACCACACAAGTGCTACCATGAACATAAGGAATATATTAGCAATATGGTGCCATTGTCAACGCACCTCATCCCAGGCAAGTCCATATTGTTATTCTCCACATTGGCCTCGATATTTTGCTAAAGCAGCATGAAGCCCTAACAGGCATCAGTTGTCCCTTTTGTGAGAAACGGTTTTACAGACAATGCCATAATTCCCCTTATCTTAACTGACACAAAGGGAAGGAGAAAAATTAAAGAGGAGGCACTGAAAGAAATAAAGAGTTAGGGAGATGAAAAATGACCAAACGTAGTGGTATGTAGCACGC
>JAMLFY010001460.1:0-13176 GCA_030441495.1 Dalbergia oliveri
TAATTTTTACTGTCATTAGGAATTACCGAATTACCGTAGGTAAATATTATATAAAATTTGAGACCAAACAATCCTTAATAAAGGAATATAACGTTAGAAGAGAAGTTAGGAGCAATTCGTGCAAGTATTGCAAACCCCAATTTCTGTACGTGTAAAATGACCAAAATGCCCTGAGGTTATTTTACTCAGAAAATGAGGATCGTGGGCCCCACCCATCCTCAAGGGGATGTTTTGATGTTAATAAGGGATTGTTTGTGTTATGTGTGTTAATAGAGGAGAAGAATCCTAATTTTGAGCTCGACGCGAAATGACCAAAACGCCCTTAGTTTTTAACTCAATTGTGCCGACTAAGCCCGAACCTCACTAAAATGTGTTAAAAGGTGTTTTTAAGCCATGATTAACCATTGGTTAAGCTGGGTGGTCTCGGGCAATTTTTAAGTAAAATGACCGTTTTGCCCCTCTTTGTGCAGTTTTACAAATTTTGAGATTTTTGATTCGTCTAACGAAACCTAAGCAATATTAGGCTCAAATTAAAGCTTATTAAATTCTAATTACTAATCTAGAGTCAAAATTATTTATTTAGATTGATTAGAACCTAAAATTGCTTAAAACACCCAAATTGCTTAGTAATTCACTTAAACCCTTAACCGTAAATTCTCTAAATTGCATGAATACCTTGCCTACACCTAAAAAATACATGGAACACACAAAATCCTCTTCCACAAGGCTGTAATGCACGAAATTATTGAGTAATAAGTCAGAAAATTATTACACAAAAATCCAAAGAATGAAAACAAAGAATCATGAAAACATGGAAACATGATTCCATGTTTTAAGCCACCAAACAAAATGATTTTTCTTCCTTATTTTTTCTCTAATTTTTGGTCAGATTTCTTTCCTTCCTTTGTCCATTTATGAGCTGCAAAATCTCTATAAATAGGCATGCTTGAAGATAGTTTAGATGCTTAGTTCATAACTTACACAAATTCTAGTTTTAGGAGCACCAAAAGCTTTCTTTCTTCCTTTCTCTTGGCTGAATTCTTTCTTCAAGTTTTCAAGAATATTTTCTTCATTTCACTCAAGGAAACCAAGTTCTCTTCCTTTCTTTCAAATCAAATTAGGTAGGGAGGTGTTTCTAAGTTCATTTTATGCTAAGCAAGTTATGTTCTAGCTCAAAATGATGTTTTCATGAGCTTTCTTTTAAGTTTTCATTTTCAGTTTCTTCTTCCTTTCTTTTTAAAGTATTTTGGCCATATGGCCTAGCTTATGATGAGACCATGGTTTGATGATGAGATTCTTGAGTGTTGGTTGCAAAGCTTTCACAAGTTAGATCTCTAAAACTTGAAGGTTTCACTAGTTTCCAAAGCTTCTAAAATTTCAGTTTTTCTTTCCTTATTTTCCTTTCATGGTTTCGGCCAAATGGCCTAGGAAGGAATGAAATGATGGCTTGATGATGAGGACCTTGAATATGGGTTGTAAATCCATCACAAGTTAGGCCTCTAAAGCTTGAACATTCCATTTAATGCAAAACTTTAAAGAATAATGTTTTTATCTTGAGGTTTGAATATGAAATATGTATTTTTACTTTGTCTTGCTAAGATACATATATTGGGTTGAATTTATAATTCTCTTAAAGTCTTGAAGGAGCTCTAGTAAAGAAATAAATGAACTTGCATCCATGTTTAAGTTTATGCCTTGCATAACCATGTTTATTTTATGTCATCACTAAATTCTCAAGAATAAATAAATGAACTTGCATATCTCATGTTTAAATTTCAAGCTTGCATTTCATGTTTAAATTTCAAGTTGTCACTTAATCTCTAAAGATAATAAAGAAGTTGCATCTCATGTTTATTTTATGCTCTCACTTTATTTTATAATGGCTAAAAGAATCAATGCATGGCATGTTTATTTTATGTCATCACCTAAAAATCCTAGAGCTCAAAGACTTGCTTATGAATCATAAGCAAAGAAATGAGATAATTGGAGTTAAAGAATTTATTCTTTAAGAAGTCTTGAGAATTGGAGCTTAAAAAAATGTAATTCTCATCCCCTCACCGTCCTATGCGGACTACCGCTCTTGCTTAAGATTCTCTTCTCCCTCTCCTGGTCCTATGCGGACCGCGCTCAAGTTTCTTGCATCATGTTTATATTACAAGTTCTTGCATCATGTTTAATTTTCAAGTTATCACCTTAAATCTTAAAGATAAAGAAATGGAATTGCATATCATGTTTATAATTCCAAGCTATCACCTTATAAAGATAAGATTAAAATAAGGTTGCATAGCATGGTAATAATTCAAAGATGTCACCTAAATCTCTAAAGCTCAAGACTTGCTCCTTTTATCTTAAGTGAAAGATTTAATTATGAACATTCTTTCAAGTTATAAATCGGTCCCATGGTTAATTTAGGCCTAAAGTCCTATGACTTCTTTCAAGTTTAACAAAAGGAATTAGTTCTAAAAGAGTTTTAAAACTTTGTAAGAATTTTATGGGAAGCTAGTAATTTATGTGTACTTAAAATGTGATTTGATGCTTATTAAGAATTTGGTGTCATTGATTGATTCCCTGGTTTGTATGTTATAGTTGTTGTTGCAAACAATGAAAACTTATGCATGAAATAAAGACATATTCTGTTCCTGGAAGAAAGTGTATTCCTTAAGAGTGCAATTTGGAAAGATTCTGGCTAAGGAAAGATTTGGTATTTAAGCGTGTCCATTGTGACCCACCTCTCTTTCCTGGAATCTCCAGATGCATGATTACAGTTGGTATATATTATTTCGGCATAAGACTATAAATGAGAAAATGTTATGATGATTATGAATGAAGAATTGTATTATGATATAACATGCAAAGACTTAAAGGTGACTCAAAATATATGAGAAAATGATCCTTTGGACCCGTCAAACTATAGGCGGTGAAAAGGTGATTCTTGCCCCCTAGTCTGTTCTCTCAAAAGGGTAGAGGGAATTTTTACTTATCAAAAGGGATAAGTATATGCTAGTGACGACTAGCAAGGTATGAGCTCATAACCTAGATTACTCCCAAAAGGGTGGAGTATAGGGTGGCCCAGGAAAATGATGATGAAAGTAACTTTAAGTCACCTAAGAAACTAAGTAAATGCATTATGTGAATATGATGTTCTGCTATGCATAGTATTTATGAGATGATGATGAGAAATATGATATTCTATGCATAGTATTATGAAATGATGATGAGGAATATGATGTGATTTTATGCATAACTATGTTATTATATATGAAAGGAAAAGTTCATTATAAACATGACATGCTAAGTTTATGATGCATTATAAGACGCATGATTAAAAGGGACGAACCTCGGTAAAGTATATTTTCGAACTTAATAAATCAATCTTAGCATGCTCACTATTTCATAATAACCCGAGGTTCCTGGGGACGATGATGATGACACAATGCATCATGAGGTGAGTACCCTACTGAGATTCTTTTATAAGTTTCTCACTCCCTCTATTTTTCTTTCCATCTCGTCTTCAAAAAGAAGGAAGCGTTCGTGAATCACATTGAGGCTTGGGTAGCTGAACTTGAATCCTCTAGTTTCACTCGTATATTTCAGATATCTATCCCTATCCCTGGAGTGTTATTACTAGGTGCCATTAATGGATGTCCTTCCATCCATATATTATTTATGTTTTATTAGATTGCCTACACTTAGTCTTATTCTGTTGGTAGGCAAAATATCTATATGATATGTAATTATGGATGCTATATGATGGAGCCAATATATTATGATGTGATGTTTGTAAATTCCTATGTGTCTTTTAAATTTTGCTAAATCATTCACGTTAAGCGCGGCTCACGTTTTCAATTATGTTTAAAAAAAAATGGCTCGTAATTTCACTAAGTATTTTCAAAGCATGATTAAGGAACTGAAGCAAAGAGTAAAGTCTAGTAATTAATCAGACCTCCTAGGTGTATTGGGTTAATTATTAGGGTGTTACATTTTGGTATCAGAGGTTCTTCTCACTAGCCTGAGGATTGGACTGACTATGCTTCTAAAGCATAATACGTTAGTAATGTCATGTGTAGATGTTTATCATTAGGATGAGCTTGAGGATTAGAAATACATGACTCCTATGTTGAAAGTGCCATGGTAACTTGCTCACTTTGCATGGAATATTGGGCTTGATCACCTCAGTGTTGCTGTTTTGTGTGTATAGGGACCAATGGCACGACGACAACAGAGGAGCACAGGATAACCAAGATAATGAGACCGCTGAAGCACTTCGCGACGTAGCAAGGACCATGAGAATGATGATGGAACGGATGGATCAGAATCGTCAAGCTAATATAAATCAAGGACATGAAATTCCCGAACATGCTCGTTTCAAAATTCGTAAGGCGAATCCACCTGTTTTCAAGGGGACCCTGAATCCTAATGTAGCAGATGAATGGATTCGGAATATTGAGAAGGTCTTTGCTGTAGTTCCATGTTCAGAGGAGCGAAGGTCACTTTTGCCACCCACATGCTTGAGGGTGATGCCGCTTCTGGTGGACTGGTGTTCGAAGACTCCTGGAGGCAACCGAAGTGGACATTGATTGGGAATTATTCAAGGTCCATTTTTACGAGAAGTACTTTCCGAGTCGGTTAGAAATGCTAAGGACATTGAATTCATGCAACTTGTCCAGGGAATATGAATGTGGCTCAGTATCCTGCAGATTTGAGGAACTCATTAAGTTCTCAAGGATGTACCAAGGTAACCCTGATGAGTATTGGAAATGCATTAAATACGAGTCAGGGTTAAAGGCAGAACTTAATGTGGAGTTGCGCACTTGGAAATTAGGGATTTCTCTACCTTAGTCAACAAATGCCGCATCATTGAAGAAGGAGAGAAGCTGGGTACTTCAAAGTCTGAGAATATCATCAAAAAGCTGACACCTCAAGGTCAACAGTTCAAGAGGCAAAATCGACCTCCATTTCCACATCAATCAAGATCACAAGTGCCACAAAGGAACTTTCATCAAGGAAGACCGAACAACAACAACAACCGCTATAATAATCCCAACAATCGCAACAACAACAATAATAACAATAAAGGGAAAGCACCACAAAGAGGTCCAGCAGCACCTCCACGACCCGTGCCATCCATGGAATGTCCCAGTGCGGCAAGAATCATGGGAGCATGCCATGTCGAGCCGGAACAAACGTGTGCTATGTGAAAACCAGGTCATTACTCAGGAGAATGCACAGAAAGGAACCCGCCAACCCCAATCCCAAGCCAGGAATACCAAGGAAGGGTATTCACCGTTAATGTTGAAGAAACGACAAAGTCACGAAATCTCGTGGAAGGTAAGTGTAATATGTATGGTAGAAACTTAATTGTACTATATGATTCTGCGCTTCCCATTCTTTTATCTCCCACTCGTGTGTTAAAACCCTTAACTTGCATATAACTGAGCTTCCTTTTGACCTTATTGTTTCTACCCTTGGAAAACCCGTTAGGACTTGTAAATGTTGTTTAGATTGCCATTTTGTTATTGAGAATAGATCATTTGTTTTAGATCTCATTTGCTTACCCATGCAAGGTTTAGATGTGATTCTTGGCATGGATTGGCTTGAAGCCAACCGTGTCCTGTTAAGCTATGAGAAAACCATTACTTTTCTTCCTGTTCCATTAGACCTAAGAAACCCATAAGTCTTTACATAACTGTAGAAATGGACTGTGGTAAGGGTGAGAGTAAAGGTTATATTTTCTAGCCGCTAGTGATGTAGACTTTGAGCAAAGTATCGATGAGATACCGATAGTAAGAAATTATCCCGAAGTATTTCAGATGAGATACAGAGTTTCCCCAGAGAGAGATAGAGTTTTCCATAGAATTGCTTCGGTGCAGGTCCCATATCCATAGCCCCATACAGGATGTCCCCATTAGTTGACCGAGTTGAAAGCTCAATTGGAAGATTTATTGGAGAAAAAGTTTGTTAGGCCTAGTGCGTCACCTTGGGGAGCCCCTGTGTTGTTTGTGAAGAAAAAGGATGGGAGTATGAGGATGTGTGTTGACTATAGGCAATTGAATAAAGTGACAGTGAAGAACAAATACCCTTTGCCTAGGATAGATGACTTGATGGACCAGCTTAAAGGGCAACATGTTTTCTAAGATTGATTTGAGGTCAGGTTACCACCAGATTAGGGTGAGAGATGAAGATATACCAAAAACGGCCTTTCGTCCCGATACGGCCATTTTGAGTTTAGTAATGTCCTTTGGATTAACCAATGCTCGGCAATTTTTATGGATTACATGAATAGGATCTTTAGACCCTATTTAGATCAGTTTGTGGTTGTCTTTATAGATGACATTCTCATCTACTCTAAGACCCACGAGGAGCATGAACGCCACCTAACTATAGTGGAAATCCTGAAGGAAAAGAAACTATATGCCAAGCTTTCTAAGTGTGAATTCTGGTTGGATGAGGTGAAATTTTTAGGGCATGTAGTATCTAAGAAAGGAATTGCTGTAGATCCTAGTAAGGTGGAAACGGTTGTAAACTGGGAAAGACCAACCACGGTAACTGAAGTAAGGAGCTTCTTAGGTTTAGCTGGTTATTACCGTCGGTTTATCAAGGGATTTTCCAGATTTCCCTTCCTTGACTAAGCTAACTAGGAAAAACACCTCTTTTCATGGACCCGGAGTGTGAAAAGAGCTTTCAAGAGCTGAAACACAAGCTAACCTCAACCCCTCTTTTAGTGTTACCAACCCCAATGTGCCTTTCGAAGTGTCCTGTGATGCTTCGAGGAAGGGTTTGGGTTGTGTCCTGATAGGATAGGCAAGTGGTGGCCTATGCATCGAGGCAACTCAAGCCACATGAGGCAAATTACCCACCCATGACCTTGAGTTAGCCGCTGTCGTGTTTGCTCTAAAGATTTGGAGACACCATTTATACGGAGTGAGGTTTGAGGTGTTTTCTGATCACAAGAGTTTGAAATATCTCTTTGATCAAAAAGAGCTAAACATGAGGCAAAGAAGGTGGATGGAGTTTTTAAAAGATTATGATTTCGGGTTAAACTATCATCAGGTAAAGCTAATGTTGTAGCTGATGCCCTAAGTAGGAAATCCTTACAAGTGTCCCGTTTGATGGTGAAAGAGATTGAGTTAATTGAGCAATTTAGAGACCTCAACCTAGGAATGACCTTGACCACTAAGGGCATAAGAGCTTGTCACCTTAGTGTGACAAGTGAATTCAAGGAAAGAATTGCTCAAGCCCAAAGGAAAGATACAGAATTTCAAGAGACCTTAGAGGCGGTAAGAGCTGATAAGTTGAAAGGTTTTACCCAAGGGAATGATAGTTTATGGAGGTTTGAAGGTCGTATATGTGTACCTGCTAGTGGTGACCTCCGAAAGGATATTTTGGAGGAAGCCCATAAGAGTCATTTCACCCTCCATCCTGGTGCCACCAAGATGTATCAAGATTTGAGGAAGATGTTCTGGTGGCCTGGATTGAAGAAGGATGTGTGCACATGGGTGAATAAATGCTTGGTATGTCAAAAGGTGAAGATTGAGCACCAAAGACCCTCTGGAATGTTGCAACCCCTATCAATCCCCGAGTGGAAGTGGGATAGTATCTCCATGGATTTTGTAACTGGACTCCAAGGACCCAAGCGAATCATGACGCCATTTGGGTAATAGTGGATCGGTTGACTAAGTCAGCCCACTTTTTACCTATTAAGGTGACTTATTCCTTGGATAGGTTAGCACAATTATATATTCAGGAGATAGTAAGGTTACACGGAGTACCGTCGACGATAATCTCGGTCGAGATCCGCGATTCACGTCACGGTTTTGGGGAGCCTTTCAGAAGGCGTTTGGTTCAAGCTGTGTTTGAGCACGGCTTATCACCCAAACGGACGGTCAATCTGAAAGAACTATCCAAACTTTGGAGGACATGTTGAGGGCATGTGTTTTAGATCAAAGAGAGTTGGGATAAGTACCTCATTGATTGAATTTGCATATAACAACAGTTATCATGCAAGTATCGGTATGGCACCATACGAGGCCCTCTATGGACGGAAGTGTCAATCACCTCTATGTTGGTATGAGCCCGGAGAGCAAAGTCTACTTGGACGATATTGTGAGGGAAACAACGGAACAAATTAAGAAGATTAGGGATAAAATTCTTCCTGCTCAAAGTCGCAGAAAAACTATGCGGACAAGCGGCGAAAACCGCTAGATTTTCAAGAAGGGGACCATGTGTTCCTAAGAATCACCCCACGGGCATAGGCCGAGCAATGAAAGTAAAGAAATTGAGCCCAGATTTCTTGGTCCGTTTGAAATCCTTAGCAAAATAGGATCTGTAGCCTACCGTATAGCCCTACCCAGAGTCTGTCCAACCTTCATGATGTTTTCCATGTCTCCAGTTAAGGAAATATCATTCTGACCCAAGTCATGTACTAGAGCCAGAACATGTACAATTAAGAGATGACCTAACGTTTAACTTACCACCCACGAATCGTTGACCGAGGAGTTAAGCGGTTAAGGAACAAGGTTGTACCCCAGTCAAAGTAGCATGGGGACGAGATGAAACGAAGAAGTTACATGGAAGCTGGAATAGATATGCAAGCACGGATCCAGAGCTATTCTCAGGAACGAATTTCGAGGGCGAAATTCTTTTTAAGGAGGGGAGTAATGTAACGCCCCAATTTTTACTGTAATTTTTACTATCATTAGGAATTACCGAATTACCGTAGGTAAATATTATATAAAATTTGAGACCAAACAATCCTTAATAAAGGAATATAACGTTAGAAGAGAAGTTAGGAGCAATTCGTGCAAGTATTGCAAACCCCAATTTTCTACGTGTAAAATGACCAAAATGCCCTGAGGTTATTTTACTGAAAATGAGGATCGTGGGCCCCACCCATCCTCAAGGGGATGTTTTGATGTTAATAAGGGATTGTTTGTGTTATGTGTGTTAATAGAGGAGAAGAATCCTAATTTTGAGAACGCGCGAAATGACCAAAACGCCCTTTTTTTTAACTCGATTTGCGTGCCGCTAGCCCGAACCTCACTAAAATGTGTTAAAAGGTGTTTTTAAGCCATGATTAACCATTGGTTAAGCTCGGGTGGTCTCGGGCAATTTTTAAGTAAAATGACCGTTTTGCCCCTCTTGTGCAAGTTTTACAAATTTTGAGATTTTTGATTCGTCTAACGAAACCTAAGCAATATTAGGCTCAAATTAAAGCTTATTAAATTCTAATTACTAATCTAGAGTCAAAATTATTTATTTAGATTGATTAGAACCTAAAATTGCTTAAAACACCCAAATTGCTTAGTAATTCACTTAAACCCTTAACCGTAAATTCTCTAAATTGCATGAATACCTTGCCTACACCTAAATAATACATGGAACACACAAAATCCTCTTCCACAAGGCTGTAATGCACGAAATTATTGAGTAATAAGTCAGAAAATTATTACACAAAAATCCAAAGAATGAAAACAAAGAATCATGAAAACATGGAAACATGATTCCATGTTTTAAGCCACCAAACAAAATGATTTTTCTTCCTTATTTTTTTCTCTAATTTTTGGTCAGATTTCTTTCCTTCCTTTGTCCATTTATGAGCTGCAAAATCTCTATAAATAGGCATGCTTGAAGATAGTTTAGATGCTTAGTTCATAACTTACACAAATTCTAGTTTTAGGAGCACCAAAAGCTTTCTTTCTTCCTCCTCTTGGCTGAATTCTTTCTTCAAGTTTTCAAGAATATTTTCTTCATTTCACTCAAGGAAACCAAGTTCTCTTCCTTTCCTTCAAATCAAATTAGGTAGGGAGTTGTTTTTAAGTTTATTTTATGCTTTGCTAAGTGTTGTTCTTGGTTCAAAATGATGATTTCATGGATTTCTTTTAGTTTTCATTTGGTTTTCTTCTTCCTTTCTTTTTAAACAATTTGGCCATATGGCCTAGGTTATGATGAGACCATGGTTTGATGATGAGATTCTTGAGTGTTGGTTGCAAAGCTTTCACAAGTTAGATCTCTAAAACTTGAAGGTTTCACTAGTTTCCAAAGCTTTAAAATTTCAGTTTTTCTTTCCTTATTTTCCTTTCATGGTTTGGCCAAATGGCCTAGGAAGGAATGAAATGATGGCTTGATGATGAGGACCTTGAATATGGGTTGTAAATCCATCACAAGTTAGGCCTCTAAAGCTTGAACATTCCATTTAATGCAAAACTTTAAAGAATAATGTTTTTATCTTGAGGTTTGAATATGAAATATGTATTTTTACTTTGTCTTGCTAAGATATATATTGGGTTGAAAACATAATTCTCTTAAAGTCTTGAAGGAGCTCTAGTAAAGAAATCAAGTGAACTTGCATCCATGTTTAAGTTTATGCCTTGCATAACCATATTTATTTTATGTCATCACTAAATTCTCAAGAATAAATAAATGAACTTGCATATCTCATGTTTAAATTTCCAAGCTTGCATTTCATGTTTAAATTTCAAGTTGTCACTTAATCTCTAAAGATAATAAAGAAGTTGCATCTCATGTTTATTTTATGCTCTCACTTTATTTTATAATGGCTAAAAGAATCAATGCATGGCATGTTTATTTTATGTCATCACCTAAAAATCCTAGAGCTCAAAGACTTGCTTATGAATCATAAGCAAAGAAATGAGATAATTGGAGTTAAAGAATTTATTCTTTAAGAAGTCTTGAGAATTGGAGCTTAAAAAAATTGTAATTCTCTTCTCAGGTCCTATGCGGACTACGCTTTTGCTTAAGATTCTCTTCTCCCTCTCCTGTCCTATGCGGATTACCGCTCAAGTTTCTTGCATCATGTTTATATTACAAGTTCTTGCATCATGTTTAATTTTCAAGTTATCACCTTAAATCTTAAAGATAAAGAAATGGAATTGCATATCATGTTTATAATTCCAAGCTATCACCTTATAAAGATAAGATTAAAATAAGGTTGCATAGCATGGTAATAATTCAAAGATGTCACCTAAATCTCTAAAGCTCAAGACTTGCTCCTTTTATCTTAAGTGAAAGATTTAATTATGAACATTCTTTCAAGTTATAAATCGGTCCCATGGTTAATTTAGGCCTAAAGTCCTATGACTTCTTTCAAGTTTAACAAAAGGAATTAGTTCTAAAAGAGTTTTAAAACTTTGTAAGAATTTTATGGGAAGCTAGTAATTTATGTGTACTTAAAATGTGATTTGATGCTTATTAAGAATTTGGTGTCATTGATTGATTCCCTGGTTTGTATGTTATAGTTGTTGTTGCAAACAATGAAAACTTATGCATGAAATAAAGACATATTCTGTTCCTGGAAGAAAGTGTATTCCTGTAAGAGTGCAATTTGGAAAGATTCTGGCTAAGGAAAGATTTGGTATTTAAGCGTGTCCATTGTGACCCACCTCTCTTTCCTGGGAATCTCCAGATGCATGATTACAGTTGGTATATATTATTTCGGCATAAGACTATAAATGAGAAAATGTTATGATGATTATGAATGAAGAATTGTATTATGATATAACATGCAAAGACTTAAAGGTGACTCAAAATATATGAGAAAATGATCCTTTGGACCCATCAAACTATAGGCGGTGAAAAGGTGATTCTTGCCCCTAGTCTGTTCTCTCAAAAGGGTAGAGACGGAATTTTACTTATCAAAAGGGATAAGTATGTGCTGGTGACGACTAGCAAGGTATGAGCTCATAACCTAGATTACTCCCAAAAGGGTGGAGTATAGGGTGGCCCAGGAAAATGATGATGAAAGTAACTTTAAGTCACCTAAGAAACTAAGTAAATGCATTATGTGAATATGATGTTCTGCTATGCATAGTATTTATGAGATGATGATGAGAAATATGATATTCTGCTATGCATAGTATTATGAAATGATGATGAGGAATATGATGTGATTTTATGCATAACTATGTTATTATATATGAAAGGAAAAGTTCATTATAAACATGACATGCTAAGTTTATGATGCATTATAAGACGCATGATTAAAACGACGAACCTCGGTAAAGTATATTTTCGAACTTAATAAATCAATCTTAGCATGCTCACTATTTCATAATAACCCGAGGTTCCTGGGGACGATGATGATGACACAATGCATCATGAGGTGAGTACCCTACTGAGATTCTTTTTATAAGTTTCTCACTCCCTCTATTTTTCTTTCCATCTCGTCTTCAGAAAGGAAGGAAGCGTTCGTGAATCACATTGAGGCTTACAGGTATGAACTTGAATCCTGAGTTTCACTCGTATATTTCAGATATCTATCCCTATCCCTGAGTGTTATTACTAGGTGCCATTAATGGATGTCCTTCCATCCATATATTATTTATGTTTTATTAGATTGCCTACACTTAGTCTTATTCTGTTGGTAGGCAAAATATCTATATGATATGTAATTATGGATGCTGTATGATGGAGCCAATATATTATGATGTGATGTTTGTAAATTCCTATGTGTCTTTTAAATTTTGCTAAATCATTCACGTTAAGCGCGCTCACGTTTTCAATTATGTTTAAAAAAAAATGGCTCGTAATTTCACTAAGTATTTTCAAAGCATGATTAAGGAACTGAAGCAAAGAGTAAAGTCTAGTAATTAATCAGATCCTCCTAGGTGTATTGGGTTAATTATTAGGGTGTTACATGGTTGATTTATGTGGCATGACTCAAATTTGAGGAAATTCGAAGTGTGTTGTTACCTGAATTTCCATCAAATTTGAGGGACTTGAGAAAAGTTTGAAAAGAAAGATTTTATATGTGACATGCCGGACACATTTCTCCTCTAATAGAAAGGAAAGCCGTGGAGGGTATTGTCGTGGGAGCCATATCGAAGCGGACAATGTCACTGGTCTTAACAGATGATGCATTTCAGATTGATACGTACTTCTCCCTTTGAGGAAAGGTAAAATCATGAGGGCATCGACATTAGCCTCCAAGCGGACAAAGTCACTGGTCTTAACCAATTGATGTGTTTTAGAGGGAAAAAAGCCCATGATGGGTATTCCTTAGGTCCCCAGCCCATACTTCTGGAGTCGAGGTTGTTATTTTTATGATTATGATTATGATTCACTTATCAAGAGGATATGTAAGAACTAGTGACGACTAGTTAAGGTATGAGCTCATAGCCTAGTATCAAGGGTTGGTTATTGTTGTTTTAAAAATCATGA
>JAMLFY010001461.1:0-13169 GCA_030441495.1 Dalbergia oliveri
TGTAACAGAATTTCTCCTCTTAAAGTACAAATGACTGAAATGCCTGAGGTCATTTCCCGAATTAAAAGGGCAGTTGCCAACAACCCTCAATGGGTCAACTCGATGTTTAATGGGGATTATTGTTATGAATGATATTAGGAGGTGGAGATCTCGTTTCTAAACTCGGCTCAAAATGACCAAAATACCTCCTGTGTTCACAGGGAAGGTGCGTTTAGTTCAGAACTTTTCAGGAAGTTTAGAATGATGTTTTTGAGCAATGTTTGATGTTTAGTTGGGCCTGGAAGGTCCAGGGCGGTTCACGCTGCTATTTTTGCCACTAGAACGTGTAAGTGAGCCTAACGCAATTAAGCAAACCTAAGCAATATTAGGCTCTAATTGAAGATTAATTTATTTCGATAATTAATCTAAGTGAGTAATTAAGGTTAATTAGAACCCAAGATTGCTTAGATAAACTCTAATTGCATTCTTTAATTCAAGATTCCTAGTCATGGAATCTTGAATAGTGTTTTCTCTTTCAATTCCTTAAATTAAGGAATTGTGCCATACCTCATTTGACCAAAAGAATTATTTTAAATTACTAATCTAGTAAGATTACCCTCCTAATCAAGTCTTGAACCACCTTAATTAACCATTTTCTCACCTAAACACTTGCTTACAAACTCCTAATCAAAAGCCTAATCAAAGACACACCTAAACACATCCTTAAACCACAATTACATGAACAAAATTCCTTCCCCCTTGGCTATAGTGTGTGGCAGAAAATCCTCCCTAAAAATGGTGCCACATGTTGATTTTTGTTGGTTCCAAGCCCATGCCTTAAGCCATCCCAAACCCATACCTCACCATGCCTTGCCCATGCTCTCCACCATACCAATCAAAAGATATTTCTTCTCTCCTCCCTCCTCACTTGGCTGGCCACTCCCCCCCTCAAAGGCCATCCATGAGTTCTCCATTTCTATAAATACCAAGCCTTGATGAACTTGTCACACTTTGGTTCACTTGGTAAGTTCACACTTTTGCAAAATCCTCCTCATTTCCTCTCAAACTCCCTCACTTGGGCCAAGTTCTTCCTCAAGACTTCAAGAGGATTTCCTTCTCCTTTCATCAGAAAAAGCTTCCTTACATCTCTTCAGACTTCTTAGGTAGGGGTGTTGTTTTAATGTTTTTGCTTGTGTTTTTAAGAAAGTTCTAGTTTTTCTCTTGGTTTCAAACTCTTTTCCTTTCCTTTCTTTTTCGGCCAAGGCCACTTCATAAAGAAAAAATGAGCTTGATGATGAGGTTTCAAGATAATGACTTGTTGTTGTCATGTGAGAAACCTCTAAAGCTTGAAACAACTTGGTCTTGGACCATACATGCCTGATTTCTTCCTTTTTTCCTTAATAAAGTTTGTGGTTTCTTTCCTTTCCTCTTAGGATTTTGGTTTCCTTTGCTTTTGTTTGAAACAAAGTTTGGAAAAAATGTAAAGTAGATCACAAAAGTTTTGTTAAAGAAAATTAATCACATGATTTCAAAGACTCTAAGCTTACCTTTGCCAACCTTAAAGTTGGTCGGCATTTAGAGTTTTACTTAGATTGAAGCCCATGAGCAATAAAATAAAGAATATGACTTAGCCCTTGTAGTTTTGTTTAGACAAAGTGTTGAACTTTGAGTCCATTTCCTTAAGCTTGATGATGAAGTTCAAACCTTAAGATTTCTTTGAAGTCTAGGTGCTAAGAACTCTAAAGTTTGCTTTATGATACATAATGGGTTGAGGTTTATGTTCCTCTAAAAGTCTTGTAAGAGCTCTAGTTAAGATAAAAACAAGTTGCATTCATGTTTAAATTTATGTCTTGCATCTCATGTTTATTTTGATGCCATCACTAATTTCACAAGAGTAAATGAATGAACTTGCATTACCATATTTAAATTCCAAGCTTGCATTTCATGTTTATATTTCAAGTCATCACTTAATCCTTAAAGATAATAATGAAGTTGCATCTCATATTTATTTTATGCTCTCACTTTACTTTTAATGAAGAGTAAAATAAAGTGCATAGCATGTTTAAGATTATGTTATCACCTAAATATTCTAGAGCTCAAAGACTTGCCCTAAGTATCCTAAAAAGGGAACTCTAGTAAAAAAGAAATGGATGAGTTTTAGTATGATTCAATAATGGTTTGATTTTGTAAAATGCATGAATGATTTCAGAAAATGTTGGAAAACGTTTTATGAGGTCTCAAGGTGTTCAAATAGCTTGGAATGTGTTAAAAATGTTGTTTTCTCAAATTCAGAGGTTTGGTAATCGATTACATCCATGTATAATTTACCAAGGTTTTGAAGGACTTTTGGTCTGGTAATCGATTACCAGAGGCGTGTAATCGATTACAGGTTTCTTCATGCCCAGAACCTCTTTTTCAAACCCTGTAATTGATTACCTTATAGTGTAATCGATTACTCTTATGTTCTTTATTTTTCCGGAAACGGATTTAACCCTAAGTAATCGATTACCATTTGTAATCGATTACCTGGTTGTTTTGAAACCCAAATGAATTGAGCTCCTGGTAATCGATTACTAGGAACATGTAATCGATTACCAGAACACCTTTTGTTCCTGAAAAATGTCAAGAGAAACTCAACTTATATGCATTTCAACTGAAGATGTGATTTTATGGGCTTATGATTTCGATGCCTTCTATGTTTGGCTCCTCTATAAATGCTGTTCTAAGGTGCTAAAATGTGTAAGTTATGTTTGAGTGAAGCAAGGATCGAATTTAGAAAAGTTAGAAAAGAATAAGTAACTGAAAGGGATTAGAGATGAGATTCTAGAACACCTTAATGCATAGAAATGCAAATTATTTTCTAGCATGATTGATTCAAGGATAAATGATTCATAATTAGAAAGACATGTACAAAATCCCTTCATAAATGATTAGGTGTTGATTTCTAAGTTTAAGGTGATGATAAGAGATTAAAATGGTTTATAACTTAGAGAACATGCCTAGGAATCCCTCATAATTGGTCTAGGAATTGATTATGGAGCCTTAGGCGAAGACGGATCTTAAAAGGGTCACGAATGGAGATTCTAGAGCCCCTAAGCAAATGATATTCTGCTTTATGTGCAGTGCTGTATGGAATTTTAGTGAGTTCAAATCTTAGAGAAAAGTTTAAGTGTTAACCTGAGGGTAATAAAGATGCAAATACAAGTTTAAAGCCCGTAAGGGTCAAAGCATAAGATACTATGAGATAGGTGGCCGAGAAGCATAATTATGATGATGAACCTCGTGCACACTTTATGATGATGTGATTATGTTAGTTCCTTGAGCATGAAACTTTATATGTATGATTTGATATGGTGATATGATGAAATGTTGTATTTAAGATGCATAAGGTTTCGAAATATGAATGAAATTGAGAAATATGCTCATGTGAACTAGAAAGTTATTGAATTGAGAAAGTTCCATGAAAATGATGCATGTGAAAGAGATTATGTGGCATGACTCAATTTGAGGAAATTCAAATGTAGCTGTTATGTCACCGAATTTCCATCAAATTTGAGGGACAAAAGAAAGTTTTTGAGAAAATGATGTTTAATATGATATGCCGAGACGTACTTCTCCTACTCCGAGTGAGAGAAGGTTGAACCTGTGAGGGCATAGGCATTACCTCCAAAGCGGACAAAGTCGCTGGTCTTAAGCCGTCGATACGTTTTGAAGAAGGAAAAATATATGATGTTTAAGGTGACACACCGAGACGTACTTCTCCTGCTCCGGTGGAGAAGGTAAACCGTGAGGGCATAGACATTAGCCCAAAGCGGACAAAGTCGCTGGTCTTAACCGAGTGATGCGTTTCGAAGAAGGAAAAAGTCCCATGATGGGTGATCCTTAAGCCCCCTACCCGTACTCTGGAGTCGGGATTATGATGATTATGATGAATATGATTATGTTTATGATTCGCTTATCAAGAGGATAAGTAGAACTAGTGACGACTAGTTAAGGTATGAGCTCATAGCCTAGTTAAAGGGGTGTGGTTACTATTATGATTGGTGTCACAAGTATGAGAAAGGAAAGATGTTCAAGAGAAAGTTACATGCCACTTATATGTTGTTTGATATTTGTTTGATTTATCTAAAGTACTGCCATGCATCCATGAACTATTATGTTGCATACATGCATTAAGACTCATTATAAAAGACATGGACCTTGGATAAATATCTTTGTGAAAACCTCATAATGAACATTTATATGCTTAACCTTTTCATAATAAACCCAAGGTTCCTGGGGACATAAACGATGACACTAGGATAGAGGATTTCCTTCCTGAGATTCTAGCAAGATTCTCACCCTTTCTGTATCTTCTGGGTACGTCTTAGACATCATGGCGGTTCGTGATTTGTTGACGCACAGGTGTGGGAGCTACACTAAACAATCATCATTCCTACCACTTCAAGGGTCATTGTGCTATACACATTTGCATACATGGGACGCCCTTGCTTTCCAGGTCCAAGTTCAGATTCATCCGACTTCCCCTTTGGCGATGACATGATTTTTGAGAGGACGCGACAGGATGAGGGCAAACCATCATGTGAGTTGCACCATCTGGGTAGTGCAAGGTTACTTCTTCCAATGCATATGCTAAGACAGAGACTGGAGCCAACCATGAGAGATCTTCCTTCTCATCCTTTTGAAGGGTTCCGCCCTACTGTTCCATGATATGAGGGGTGGGTGGCGAGAGGAGATGGTGACAGCGCGGAGGTTAGCTCGGACGTCGGAGATGTGCCCTCACCGTGGCGGGCATCTCGCCATCCTTCCGCCTTCACACATCGGAGCTTGCCCAATTCATTGGATATGTGCCACAGGAGGGATGAGTAGGGACGTCATCATAGTTCAAGAGGAGGAAGGTCTTAGCTTGGGAGTATCTTTTGAGGTTGTTTTCATGTATTTGTTTTTATGTTTCTTATTTTATGTTGTTGTCCTCCAACTCTCCAGCATATGGGTAAGACTTTATGTTTCCTTTATATTCCTGTAGTAGTGATGTACTAAACTATGTTAACTAATGTGATGAGGAATGTTTTCATGATGGATGTGTTCTTTAATGTTTATGTTCTGTATGTTTTATGTATCTTCCGCTTCACATTATATTTATGTCACGTGCAAAGGCTCGCACTTTGTTTTATATTATTCATTTAAAAAAAAAAAAATTTCCTATTATTTCCGCTAAGTATTTTGTAAATGAATTTAAAGAAAAGTAATAACTAATAATTAATCTTGATACGTCCTAGGCATATTGGGGTTAAATATTAGGGTGTTACAAAACACATAATCTCTCCATCTCCAGTCAAAAACCCCAAGACAAACCTTTCTCCTTTTCTTTCTCTCCTTGGCCTAAACCATCTTGGCACCAAGAAGGATGTAACATCCCTGCTACTTTATGGATTGGGCGACTACCACAAACCAACACGAGTCTTTACGTGAAAGGCTCCGAAAAGAAAGATGCATCTTTGTGGTATAGATAGTACAAAATCAATTCATATAAGCCCTCCTTAACCTGTCTAAGTCCCATACCTATACAAATTTGGGATCCTCTCATTACAGTGTGTGATCGGTTTTGTCATGCCCCTGGGCTGGAGGTAGGAGCCGTTCCTTGTTAGATCATTACTCACGGCGATCACTCACTTGCCTCGTCCCTGGGCGTTACATGCCCACCGCTTCCGCTTGGTTCGTCCCCAAACCACAGATTACTAGGAGACGTGAGGCTCTGATACCATTTGTAACATCCTCTTCTCCTGCTTCTATGGATTGATGGCTGTCCCCACAAACCAACACGGGTATTTTCAGTGTGCTTGTCCTCACTCACACGCTCACTTGGAAAACTTCAGAGGTCACTGACTTCCAAAATTCCCAGGAATCAGCACGCTAACTAAGAGTTCTTCGTGATGGGCTACAAAAGAAAAATGATCTTGTGGCATAGGTAGTACCAATCAATTCATATAAGCCCTCCTTAACTGTATAGTCTCATACCTATACAAACTTAAGATTCCTCTCATTCAGGTGTGTAACCGGTTATTCATGTACCCTTCCGCTTGGAGGTAGGAGCGCTCCTTGTCCATGCTTCTCTCGCGGCGATTACTCCCTCCTTTCATCCAAGGGCGTTACATGCGATAAGGCTCATACCAAGCTAGTATGGCAGCAATCCACAATATTCAAACTGGGGCATTCATATATAAAATTATAATGCATGACATTTATTAAGGAAGCATAGCCAGTCCATTCCTCAAGGTCCTATAGGATAAACCTCTTGATACCGCAGATGATGGAAAGGTTGAATCAACATCCAGAAGGAAATAAATTGGAATCCTGGAGAAGTAGAAGTGGATGTGGAATACCAAAAGTTAAGCAGAGTTTAGGAAAGGAAACCCCAGCATTTGGAGCCTTCAATCCTTACAAGAAGCGATTAAGGCCATGGAGAACTTTCTTAGTTCTTCCTTGTACGAAGACCCAAAAAGTGGCCTTTGCTACTTACATGCTAGAGGCGAATCAGGAATTCTGGTGGGTTGGCACCGGGGTTATTCGAAGCTTCTAAGACTGAAGTTACATGGGAAGTGTTTAAGGAGGCTTTTTATCACAAGTATTTTCCTACTCCTGTGAGGAATGCAAAGGAGTTGGAGTTCATGGCACTCAAGCAAGGGTCCATGAGTGTAGCTGAGTACATAGCCAAGATTGAACACTAAAAATATGTAAAATAGCTGCAAAATTTTCCTACGAATTTTATCCGCGGGTAATTCTTACGAATTTTGTTAAAATTTCCTTTGCGGCAAACGGGTGATATTTTGCGGATTTGCAAATTCGTAGCAAAATTGTAAGTAACTTTCCATCCATAAGGCGGAAAATTTTATATGCAAATATTTATTGTGATTTTCGAGGAAATATTTTCGTAGGTAATTTTATAGGTAAAATGTCAATATGCTCATTCAAAGTCTTTGAGGCTAAATTTGAAGAAAATTATGTCTCCGAATTTTGTTGCGGATTCTTGCTATAGATTTTGTTGTGAACAATCACTTTCATAGGGATTTTCCTACGCATTGTTTCATGTGAATTAGCTGGGGATTTGCTATGAATTTTGATATGAAATTTGTTTGCTACGAACTATCCTACAAATTTTTGTTCCTACGAATTTAGTTGCGACATTTTGCTGCAAATGTTACTACGGATTTTGGTTGCTATGACTTTTCTTGCGTCAATTGCTGCGAATTTTATTGATACATTGTTGTGACTTTTCCTACGAATTTGTTTACTACGAAATTATTTGCAAAATCTTGTTCGAATCTTGTTATGGATTTTGATTGTTGCCACTTTTCTTGCAAATTCTTCATGCAAATTTAGTTGTGGATTAGTGCTGGAATTTTCTTGAATATTTTCATGTGAATTTATCTACAAAATTATGATGCGGATTTTCTCCAATTTGGGTCTTCTGCAAATTTTCTTGTGAATATTTTATGCGAATTTAGTTACAAATTTTTGCTGCCATTTTCCTACAAATCTTATACTTGCGAAATCATCTATAGAGTTTGATGCAGAATTGAATTGTTGTGGACCTTCTTGGAATTCTTTTCCTACGAATTTATCAGATTCTTTATATAGATTTTGCCTGTGACTTGTTTTCTACAAATGTACTGCGAATTTTGGAAAGAATAAAATCGATAAATCGGTCACTACTTTTGTGATTGATATATTCATTAATGTGTTATCACTAAAAATAAAGTAAAAATTTAAACTGTTGAAATCTTACTTTAAAAATTTAAATATATTTTAGCAAGTAGTTAACATCATAAAACAAAGTAAGTTTGATCCAAATATTTCAAATTTTACAATAACACAAAACCCTATAATCTAAAACAAAAATAGAGATATGTATTAAAAATACTTTGGACAATAAATTTTCAACATAGACGTAACAAATTCTTGCTTCCATGAGTATTCAACAATTTCTATTGAGTCTTGAACTACCTCCTTTGAATCTTTAATAGTTTGTATGGAGTCTTGAATAATTTCTATAGAGTCTTTCACTTCCTTGATTAAGCCTTCAACCCTCTCTAATGAGTCTTTCACTACCTTAATTAAGCCTTCAATCCTCTCAAGTGAGTCTTCAACTCTCAGGTGAGTCTTCAACCCTACAGGGTGAGTCTTCCACTACCTCAAGTGAGTCTTCAACCCTCTAGATAAGTCTTCAACCCTCTAAGATGGGCCCTCTACTTCCTCAATTGGATCTTTAGCAAAGACAAATTCAATTTACATAAAGATAACAAGCATTCAACATGAACTCACAAATATTTAAAGTTCTTACCGCACTTTACCATTCCATTGTAAGAAAAGAGTGAACCCTCTCTGACAACAAATACACTACAACGCAATAGCATCCCTTTCTAAAATCTTCACTCACTCTCTCTCTCTCTCTCTCTCTCTCTCTCTATATATATATATATATATATATATATATATATATATCACGTTGCACCCTTGCAGGAAAAGTTCAATAAACACACGCTACACGTGCTGGCAAAAGGCAAGTACCAAGCTACAATTTAAATTAAGCCAAAGCACCTAATTAGTAATAAAAACAAGCCAAGTTCATGATAAGTCAGCTATACATATATGTTCGACAAATAAATGTATTTCATGGAACATGTTCTTTCTGAGCTTCCACTTACTCACTGCACAAGACTAACTCAGCACCCAAGCAACAAAAACAAATAGATCCACACATTGTCCCTAATTTCTGCAAAATACTCATCTCTTCAATTGTCTTTGCACACGCCTCTCAGTAATGGTACCACTGCTCAAGTAAATAACCACCACAACACAATTCTAAGCTAAAATTGAAGGAATCTCTTCTACAAAAGCATGAATTCCACCATGGTAATTAAGCATGTTTTCTGAGCTCACTAAGCCTTCTCTCAAATCTACATTATTGATGACATTTTCGATGTTCATGGGACATTAGAATAGCTTATTCTTTTCACGGGTGTTAACAGGTACACAAACATTTATATATACAACACAAAATACATACAAATGATATATATTGGCCCCTAAGTTGTATATATAATATTGATTATTCTATTCTAATGCTTTGAACAAATTGATCTCTTGATTCAGAAGGGAAATTGGATGGGAGCAACTTCCATGCTTTATGAGAATCTGTTTATGTGCTCTATATGCTTCAGATATTTCTATTTACATATACAAAGCTAACCAAAACCAACTATAACTAAAAAGATACATAGAGAAGAGAGAAGGGCAAACCAATGGTTGGGCGGGGCTGGGCTTGCGGCACGAAGATTCCTGCCGTCAGCGGTCAGCGGCGTCGCGCCCTCCAACGTTTGGTGGCTCGTGAACGCTAGGTCGATGGGAACGAAACATTGAAGCGCGAGTGATGGGGGTGGCTCGCGGTGAGGGTGGCTTGTGAGGGGGTGGCTCGCGATGAGGGTAAGTGTGCTTGCGATTGGGAGAGAAGAGGGTGACGGTGGCAGCGGTTTAAAGGCGAGAGGGGTTTTGGGGGATTCGCGATTGGAGAAGAAGGTGCGCTTTGATTGTCTTCTTTGATTTGGAAAATTGATCCCTTGAAAGAAAACGAAAGGAAACAAGGTTGTGTTCTTTGAAATACCTTAACCATTTATTTCCAATAATAACACTTTGAGAGTTAAAATTTTAACATATCATTATGCAAACAGCAAATATTGCTCAAATAATCAATTTATATTAAAAAGAAAGATTTAAGGTATTTAAATTAAATCTTAACTTATTTAATTTCTATTTAATTTACATGACAGGGAAAACTTATCCTTAAATGAAGTGATAAACTTCGTAGGAACCACGCAGATCTTAAAAAAATACCTTGATAAATTATTTTCATAATAAATTATACAAAATTAATATTTTAAACAAAAAAATTCATTGATATTTGCACCCACATGTCAATTTGTTATTATCATGTTATTTAATACTGATTTTTTGATATTTTTCTTAATTGATATTATTTTAATATGATATTGATTCTAATATCATATATGAGAGATTTAATTACAAATGCAAACTCCCTTCAATCAATTACAAATGGTAAATGGTTATAGTGTAAAACACCCTCATTATAAACACGCCAATAATTAATTTCTTTAGTATGCAAATCATATCTATTATTTAATGGAGACTTCTCTGAGTTTACATGGATGGGAGACTTCTGGAATGGAGTGATAGTCTTCCCTCCAAACCATGACCCATATTAAAGAAATACCTTGACAAATAATTTTCATAGTAAATTATACAAAATTAATATAATATAATCCAATTCAATTTTATAATATTTGGTATCAATCTTTTAAATTTATAAATATAAAATCCCATGCATAGCACGGATAAAAAACTAGTATACTAGTAAAATATTTAACCAATGTTGTAAAAGGACTTGGATTAGCCAATTCAACTAAAAAGATGACCGGTCATGAAATGAATAAATTTTTATGAGTTTGTGATGTAAAATTTTATGAGTTTACTTATGTAATTATGTTTTGAACTTGTTAATTGTGATTCGTGATTATGAAATATGAAACAATATTTAGGAATTTATGTTATTTATTTATATTTTTATATTTAGACCCCTTAAAAAATGTCAAGTTGTTAATTAATTGTCATTTTATTGAATTTTATTAAACTTTTATATATTTTTATATTTTTTTTTGTATAAATCGGTCAAAATTTAACAAGTAACACTTACAATTCAACCATGACCAAGTCTAATGCCTGACTGAGTGAATAAGGTTTAAACTAATAACTATACATTTAACCTCTACTTAAAACATAAAGGGTACTATAAAATTATATGTGTTATAAATAATTACACTAAAATCATAGTTTTATGACGATACACATTTAATAACATGTTAGAAATCGTTGGAAGGTCGACAAATGATTCCACCTAAAATCGTTCCGCACGGATTGTGAGCTAAATATAAATTTAGATTACCAGCTTACCGGCGGTGCGGTAGGCTCGCTAAATATTAAAAAGAAAACAATTAATCTCTAATGGAACAAATTAAATAATTAAATTTATAATATTAAATAATAATAATAATAATAATAATAATAAAAGAACTATTGAAAAGGGAATTAATTAAAGCAATACTTATCAATCTAAATCAAATATATATTTAATCTATCTACTAAATAATATTATTAACAATAAGAAAGCCAATTAGCTATTAAAAATTATGTAATTTTTTTAATGAGCATGTGAGAATTAATTACTCTTAACTACCTTGGCTATCATATTAAACAAATTGTTTATATAAATAGTAATTTTTTAGTATAATGTATTTTATATTATAATTTTTAATTTTTTATCTATTAATATAGCTATTTGAAAAAAAAATATTGAACAAAAAATAAATTAGTCCATTGTCTAAATTTAGGATAATTTTATACTATGTCCCTAAATTTAAATTTTAAAATATCAAATCTTGATATGTCATATAATTTAGTAAATTGAGTAATGATAACTAATTTTTTAAATAAAAAGATATAAAATTAAAAATGAGAGAATTTTAAACAAAAGGTTTCCACCAAACAATGAAATTTCCCACCACTTAAAAACTATAAACAAAAAAAAGTTTCCTCTTTGATTTGTTATTTTCAAGGAGATTGTCTCTGATAATGCAGTTTCTTCATATGTCCCTGATACTTGCACTAAGACCCTCATTAGGTTGTTGGTTGAAGCGCTACACTGTGCCACATCTCCTCATGGTATAGGCAAGCTGATGCAAAGCGGCGTCCCTCATCTTCGCTTTCCTGTCAGCCAAGTGCTCCAATTTCGTGACTTCTTTTTCCTGGCTTCCTCTACTTTCCTCTTGGCTTCTCTTCATCGCGATTGAAGGCTCTACTTCTCGGAAAAGCTCAAGGCTTAACGCAAAAGCGCACAAGAGATGGCCTGGAAACACTGGTATGTCTTTTCCAATTTGCCTTCCAATTTGCCTAGGCAAGTGCCAATGGAAAGGAAGGGATGATCTATTTATTTTAAGTATACATCGTCCTTATTTGAGTTTTTTTAATTTTTTTATGAACGAAATTATGGATTACATATAACCTCATTTATATTCTTTGTGCAATATCCTGGCATGTTGAATATAACCTTCATGCGCATTTGTTGTGTAGTGTTTTCGATAGTGTTCATAAATCATTACTGATTCATAATTTTAGAAAGGAAAGCTATATATTTGTATAGCTAACTATGAATATAACCTTCATGATAGTAATGAGGACAGAGAATATTAGAAGAAGTATTTAGCATATTTTATTTTGAGTGATGACTGGGAGTCCAAAAATTCTTGCATGTGCTAACACAGCTAGCATATATGTGGCAAGTTATTAGTGATTTGACAAAAATCATGAATGATTGGAAAAATTAAGGTATGAACCTATTATATGTTGTCACATATGGTTCTGGAAATAATTTCCGCTAAAAAATTCTATTGACAATTATTTTCGTTTGTTTTATCCTTTTATCTATTTTTTTGAGGACTCATTCCTTCCAATAAGGAGGACTGCATTAATGTACGCAAGTGAGGGTTTATAATACTCCTGAATGTACATTCCCTCCAATAGCTTCGTTCAAAATCCCTTTCCTGTTCATATATTATTGTAAGTCCAAGCAAATTTACAACTACTTCCATACTTTAATCATAATTTGTTGATAACCTAATATAGTTTTTCCCTCCTATATAATGTTTGTAGACATTCCTGTGATCTAAGTTTATAGTTCTCAGGTAAAAGAAGAGCAAGCAACTTGTTCCAATTTTTGAAACTGTTGGGGCTTTCAAGGTGAAGCATAAAGGTGTTCGTTGCAAGATATTGTCGACATTATCAAGGCACGGCTTCAAGGTACCATCATTCTTCAACCATACTTTTTTTTGCTATTATTTTCATTGACCAATTTATAGAATAATTATTGATTGATTACTTATATTATTGTTATGTGATATTCCTATGTGTTTGTTATCTATGACTGCTTGTTTGTTGTAGATGTCTAATCAAGGTGATAAGAAAGTTTCAAAAACAAAAAAATCAAGGAAGAAAAGGAAAATTCCAGAACTTCTAACACCACCACCTAACCTTCAAGCTCCACAAAGTGGTCTCCCTCCAAT
>JAMLFY010001462.1:0-13159 GCA_030441495.1 Dalbergia oliveri
TACCCAAGGATGCACCACAGGCCAGGCAATAAATCTGGCAAGAAATATAACTGAGGCAGCCACCAAAGAAGGCAAGAATTTGATACAATCATAGTCCAACAAACTCAGCTCAGCAAGATAGTAGCTTAAAAATTCGATCTGCAAACAATTTGCAGTCTGAAATGTGTAAAACAAAAAACAAAAAACAAAAAACAAAAAATTAGTCAACATAATGAAGGCTTGAAATGAGCACGTGGACAGTGAAGAGTACCCCAAGCTTACTTTGTTATTCTCACAAGCAATCCCTGAATACATCATTAGGAATGTCTTAACATTTGGGTTGCCCATTTCAAACTTCATGGACTTGAGAATTTCAGCTTCCATCTGCACCACCTAGCATTGTTGCAAACAAAAGTGAGTGGGGACTAACAAAGAGAAAAACAACAATCCACAAAAACTCAAACAATTGGAATGCATATTTTATATTTACCTCTGATTTTGTGTATGAATCATCAGTGATGTAGCAGAAGTCTTGCACATGTGGAGGGCTAATTTCTTCATACTTCCTGAACATTGAGGAATAAAAAAGAAAAAAGAAATTATGATGCTTGTTCAGACCAAGAATAACAACAATCTCAGAATTACAAGCGGTTGCAGAATGGATACTCACGATGCAATGAGCATGGAAGAAACACCCAGCAACTGAAGCCTGGGCCTGGTGACAGCATTAACAGATAGGAATCTATCGATGTAGGAAATTGAGAGAAGAAGAGTGTCGGAGAGAAGATTGTACTCCTCTGCAACCTCTACTAACCAATCCACCAACACTCCTCTCATGTTAGCGGTAACATGCTTCTGAACTTTCTCGATGTAGTTAACCATCGGTCTTCTCTTTTCTCAATCTGAAAAGAGAAACAAGCAAAGTTAAAAAATTTGAGACACCGCAAAACGCTAACAACAAAACGACAACCGTATTGAAAATTCAGCACTAGCGAATTAAGAGAATTACCTCCATAGAACGAAGATAGGTAAAGATGTCGGAAACATAAGGCTCGCAGCCATGGGGACCATTGTGAACTGCATTTTCCACCGAAGAAAGAGAAA
Organism: Dalbergia oliveri; assembly: GCA_030441495.1. Classification (NCBI taxonomy): domain Eukaryota; kingdom Viridiplantae; phylum Streptophyta; class Magnoliopsida; order Fabales; family Fabaceae; genus Dalbergia; species Dalbergia oliveri. The sequence goes on from JAMLFY010001462.1 coordinate 1,084, forward strand.
GGGTGCTGTTTGTAGGAACTGGTTTCTTGAGATTGGGATCGTTGCGACATTGCAGTTTGTGGTGAACGAGAGTTGGAGGAACGATAACATTGGGGAAATTGGGGAGTTCCCCAACACCACACGCTGCTTCTTCATCTGTTGAGTCTCCTCTAGGGTGGGAGCGGTGGCCCTCTTCTTTGCGACACGTGTCTCCATCTCCGTTGGGGTGTGTGTGTTGGAACAGAGAGAGACAGGGAGAAGAAGAAGAAGAAGAAGATAGGTGGTGTTTGGGATGGGAGAGCGAGTGATGTATTAAAAGGGGACAAGAGAAGAGCGCCATTTGAAGGCTTTTTTTTCAAAAGAAAACGTTTTTGGGTATTTTTCAGAATGCCGCTACTGCTCCTAGGCGCAGCGCTAAAGGTTTTAGTTTTTGGCTTTTAGTTATGTTTTGGCGATTTCCTTTTGATTCGAAATTCAGATTGAGATGTTGTTGGAACTTGGAAATGAACTTTTTGGATTAACAAGTTTCGTATGGCGGGGGACGGGGCGCGCTGCTTTTCAGCTTTGCTGTCCAATGAAAATGAGTCAAACTTGGGTTTAAAAAAGCCCTCCCTGCGGCTTCCTTCGCCGACTGTTTTAAGCTTTGAAATTTCAATTCAAAAAATTTGATTTATATTTTATATTAGCAAAAGCGTGTGATTCAACCATTTATTATCTTGAATACTTGAATATCTCTCAAATAAAAGTATATAATTAGATAATAATATAAAACTCTTTTATATTACTAGTAGCTCAAAATTAATTTTTACATAAATACCATGGGGAAAAATAAATATATAAAATAGAATTTTGCTTTTGTAGTTACAATTAACTATGAAGTTTTAATTAAAAATAATATTTATTTTCAGGTTTTGTTTTGGTACTTCATGGATATTGGTATTCTTTTGAATTTAAGGATTGTAATTTAATCATAAGTTTTTAAAATATTAATAAATTTAGTTAGGAACCACTGGTAGATTTTCAACCACAATTATTCAAAGTTACAGGAATTATTAACTTTATAAACACTAAAGAAGTCCCCTTATTTTAAATACATTGGCACTGTAATTTTTTTTTTACAACATCATTTAATCAAATTCTTCTATGTACAAGACTTTTGAAGTAATGAGGTGAAGGTAAAATTTGTTTTGCTAATGTGTTAGTATATAATTAAGTGACTTAAAACTTATTTACATAGTTAGTGCATCAGGATTGAACTAAAAAAAAATGTTTACAATGTATTAAGAGATTAGTTTTGATGCATAATAATGTAAGAGAGTTTTATATAACTATCTCATCATATGCTTCTCTTAATAAAATTTTCAAGGTAATAGATAAGTGAGTTAGATACTTTTGTTGATGTGGTAATATATATTTAAATATTTATATATTTTTCAATTTCGATAATAAACATGAAAATTAGATCCATATATTAAATGTAACAATCTTCGTCCAACAAATAGAAAAGTTATGCAAGTAAAGAAAATGGTTGATGTACATAAACTATTTTTGACATGAACTCACACCCTTTGTTAAGTTTTAGTTTTTTGCTAAACAAAGAAAATATAGGTTTAGGTCAAAATATTTTTAAAATTATTTAATTTTAGCTCTTGTTATTAATTTGTTTATATTAAAAGTTAAGTTGACTAATGAAATGTTAGATTATCCATTTCTATATAAAAAACCAATACTCGACATTTGATAATCACATGCAAAATCTTATTTGAGTTTCAGACTCAAACTAAGTGTGTGTTTGGTTCTATATTTATAAAATTGATTTTAATTTAAGGTGATTTTGAGGTAAAATGAGTTATGTTTGGTAGTTTTATTTGAAAATTGATTTTTTCAAAATTAATAGTGTTAATTGTGAGCCAAAAAAATTAAGAAAATATTATTTTTGATCAAAATCAATTCTAGACCCCCAAATCACTTTTAAACAAAAACTAAATTGAAAATCAAGTAAGTATAAAATCATCCAAAATCAATTTTGGTCCTCCAAACTCACTTTTGAGCCTTCAAAATGCAAATCCAAACATGCACTAAATTGCTAGAGTTCTAATAGTAGTAGTAGTTTAGATTAAATTCACTTTTGAGCCTTCCGCATGCAAATCCAAACTCACTTTGGCTTGTTAATATTGAGCTTGGCTTATAACTCAACTCATTAATAATGAAGCCTAAAATTCAAGCTCATACTTGATTTGTTAAAAACTCACCAAACTTGAGTTGGCTCTTTAAATATGGATTGAATCTTTTAGCTTTATAGTTTAGAAATTTTACTATAAATAAATAGTCTATTATATATATATATATATATATATAAAGCTAGCTTGCCAGTTAGTAAGTCGAGTAAAGCAAAGCTCAAACTTGACTCAAAAATAAGTTCAAATCTTTAGCTCAATTTTGACTTATGAATCCACAAGCTTAGTTTATTAATCTATTAATGAATTGAGTTGAAAATATCTCACAAGATGACTTGACTCACTTTCAACCCTATTATTGATTGTATATATACATATTTTAAAAATTTAACTCTTTTTGTTGAATTGGAGACATTGAATTTGTTTATTGGTGACTGAACACCAATTTTGTCGAACCCATAAAACAAAAACAAAAGTTTTATTAGCATACTTTAGAGTGTTGCTCATTTATAGACTCATGTTGGTAATTTATTTTGATGAGTGAAATTGTAAACCTTTTCAAGTATTGTCTATAGTTCTTTGTTGTGTCTAATTTAATTCATTTTAGTTTTTTTATTTCATTTTTTGTTCATGTGCAAAAAAAAAATGAATGAAAAAAATTCAATCCATTATACCCATTGCACTTTGTTTTACAAAAAATAATAAAGATAAAATAAAAGGGAGGTAAAGGAGTCACAAACTCTAATTTTTTCATTCCCTGCCAAATTCCATTCCCTGCCAAAATGAACTATGGATTCGTGCTAACCATGGAGATGGAGAAAGGTCAGGAAGTAGTGGGCATCATCATTTGGGTTGCAAGTGACAAATTCGCTTTTGAATGAGCTGGATGCATAAGAGAAAGATGGGTCACGGAGGTTTTGAACGTTAAGGAGGAAGGATCAGATGGAGCTTTGATCATCTCAATTTAAATCACAATACAACCCCACTCCACCTTCAATCCATCCTCTCCCTCATCAACATCACAATTTGCTTTCACCACCAGAACAACTTCACCCCATTCCACTAGCAATCCAAAATTACAGACCACCACCATTATCATCACCAACAAAAACAAAGACAAGAATTGACACCAATACCTCAACCAACTTGAAGGAATAATCCAGGACAATAAAGAAGAAGGTAAATCCAGAAGTGTATCATCATCTAAAAAATTTTTCGACAAAAAAAAAGGGAAAGGGAGGAGGCCGCTCCTTTCCCCCCACCACCGCCCTCACGTCATCGTCATCCTCACAAGCTCCTCCTCTATGCATCCTCTTCCCCATCCGCCGTGCCACCATGGCACCTCCGCAAACCCCACTGCCATTTTCATTCTTAACGCTTCACTCCTCGCGTCTCTTCCCCTTCCAGCCCCACAAATCGCGCATCCTTTCTCTCGGGTCGTCCCACGCGAGCCGCCTTGGCTTCACGCACCGTCCGCCAAGCCTCAACGCCATCTACCCAGCCACAAAACCTCAACCATCGCACCACACTTCGAACCTCCCTCCGTGAGCCGCCCCGTAGGAGATCTCCCTCTCCCCACAATTACGCCTTCCGCCGGTCTCACGCCATCCCGCCGACCCGCAGCCCCACCACCCACAAAACCTCGACCATCAGGACAGCCCAAGCCCCCTTTCCTTCTCCGCCGCCCACCATCGCACCCCTTCGTCCTCCACGTGCACCGCGTCCCTCCGCCACATGACCACACGCCGCCCCTATCGGCCACCGCCCGGCTGGGCGCGTCCTTTCCCTTGCGCGTGCGACTTCCTCCCGCCGTCCGCCGATCTCCTCACTCCGCTTCACTCTTTCTTGATCTCCTCAATCTCTCGATCTCTCTCTTCTTCTTCCTTCCATCTTTCTTTCTTTCTTCTCCTTTTGCCTTTGTTTTTTTAGTTGGTATGTGTTGATGTTGGAAAGAGAGAGAATGTCATGTGTATGGGTTAGTGTTACAGGTGCATGTGTGTATGTGTTAAAGGGGGTAATTAAGGGTAGTGTTAGATAATAGGATTAAGGTTGTTTATTTATCATTTATGTATTGGGTTAATGTTATTTTTGTTGGGATTCAAATTTAATTGCATGGATAGTAATTATTTTATTTTGGGTTCTTTTATGATTATATGTTTTGATTTAAGTTAGTTTGGGGTCCATGAAATTTTTTTTACATTTTAAGTTCAAAATAAATCTTTGAGTATTTTGATTATGCAAAACAAAATAGAGAAATGGTTTAATTATTTCTTTAATAATTTAACGTTGTAGTAAAAAGGTAAAAAATAAAAAATACTAATTAGATTTTTTAGTTTCATCATTTTATATGTTTTTGTGTTGTGTTTAAATTAATTGTGTAATTGTGCTCATCAATTAATTTTATTATTACTTTAATTATTGTATATGTTCATATATGTTGTGTATTTGTATTTATGAATTAATTTTGGAAGTGTTGTTGAATTTATAGCTTATAAAAAATATTTTCCTTCCATTCAATAATGAAAATCCATTTCTAAAAAATTAAAAATGATCAATACATTCTTATTCTCTTTTAATTAAAACCAATTAATTCACACTCGTTTTCAACAGAATACGTGACTTTGAATTCCCCATTGCACCTGAGGATACGGAGGAGTGCGTTTGATCCCTCAAGTCAAATTTAAATTTTTTGTAATTTTGTCTTATTTGTAAATTCTTCTTTATGAGATATTTTATTTAATTTAAATAATCGTTTCTTTAGGAAATATTTTATTTCAAATAAAAGTTAATTTAGCCGACGGCTTGTTAACTAATATTTTGGACATCTGAATTGTGACACTTGATGTTCCAAATTTTCTTTAAAAGCATGTTCTCTTTTATATTTTACTTTATTTTTGTAAAAATATCAAAATAAATTTTTATCTTATTTGTAAATATTTATAATTCATGAGAGATTTTCATTTTCATATATTTAGTTTAAATTTGTTACTTATTTGTGAAATATTATATTTTGAATAAAAATGTTAATTTAACCTGTACGTTTGTTAACACAGGATTTTAACACCTGAGTTGTGACAGCTTGTGTTCCTCAATTTATTTTTAAAGTTTTGTTGTAAATAAAAATATAAAAATGAATATTTTGAAAGGTTATTAATAATTTGCACAAATCAATTAAGGTACCGTTAAGGACCGGTGTACTAGGGGTGCGTAGGATTAAATCCTGACCTTCCCTACTATACCAACTTCTAGCTTAATCTGGTTTCAAAGACCAATTTTTATAAAACTTTTTCCATGTTTTCCCAATTTAAATAAACTTGGTGGCGACTCCCAATTTTAACAAACTTAAATTTGCCGTCCCATCGCGATCCCTGTCGACAGATGGCGACTCCATCTTATTTCCATGAGAGTCAAGCCTAAATAATTGATTGTGCATTATTATAACTTTTTTAGTTTATTTTATTTTATTTTTTTGATATTTATTTATTTTATATTTTTATCTTGTTATTTTCTTTTTATGCTAGAATTTTGTCAGGATTATTTCTTTGTGACAACCATAAGGTAGACGACTTTTGTTTGTTTGTTTTTTTTTATGAAAACTTTAGGGTAGACGACTATTGTTGGTTTTGTATATTTGTTGTTTGTATTTATTTTGCAGGTATTTTACCATGGGTAGTTATAGGATTCCAGGTTTGTATGCTCCCTTCACACACAACACTCACACATTTATCACACACGTGGGGCCCTACCCGGTCTTAGTGCAACTTGAGATAGGTAAGAGATTGTGTAGTGTAGCCATTTTGGATGTACATCCGTTGGTTATTGCGAAATCTCGTCTAGAGTTGACTTTGTGAATGTCCTACATCTAGCACCTGCCACCTTGGGATAACATTCCAAATGAGCCTTTAACTTAGAGACTGTAGAATCCTGATCATAGACCTACCTGGTGAAAGTGTTCACAAAATAGAACAACCATAGGACCAGTTCTACACCCATATGTTATCTCAAATAGGACACAAAGGGAGCATACCTTTTCTTTAATTAATTTGTTTATTTTATGTACATAAATTCTTTAACATACAAGTGTTTATTGCCTTTTATATATAATAAAAAACTCACTTTTCTTCGTTGCTAGAGGAGGTTTGTTAGAGAACAATATTGAAGTCTTGTTGTGAGTATCTAAAAAATGGAAGCAAACATGAGACCAAACAATCATGAAGAGAAATTGAAAAAGACTTTGCAACTCAAAACCAAGAAACCTTAACAGAAGCCTGAGATCCTTGAGTCAGCGTGAAAGCACCGCAACGTCTTTCTCTCACAAGAAAATATGGAAAAGTCTTGAACCTATTAGAAGTGGAAATAGAGGTAGAGGCAATCACAGCATTGGCCCAGGATTATGATCCTCCACTCGATGCTTCACCTTTCAAGATTTTCAGTGGCACCAACCCTTGAAGAATTTGAACGAATCCTGGGTTACCACTAGGAGAAAAACCTTACAATTACCAAGGACATTATGCTTCTTTGCACACTATAGCAAATGTCCTAAAGGTAAATGTAAGAAATTTGCATGAAGCCCGAAATGTAGAAATTGGACAAAGGGATTCACAAGAGATTATTTGGAGAAGCATTTGCACAGCTGAGCTCAAGCCGAGGATTGGGACACTTTTTCAGATGTGTTGACCCTCACCATTTATGGCACCGTCTTGTTTCCCAATATTGACGGTTTCATAGATTTGCGCTTATGATGTTTCCTTGCTAGGAAGTTTCATGGTCACAATCCGTTCCGCTCCTAGCAGATGTCTACCGTCCGGATTTTTGTCATGAGAGGAATGGTAAGAGAATTTTGTGTTGTTTACCAATACTATATGTGTGGGTTACCGCACATCTTCCAAAGAAATTACAAGGCATCTTGTCCCCTTGATGATCTAAAAATGCATCGTATCAAGAAGAAAAGTGGGCGATGGGCTAGACCTGGTTAAATTGAATGAAAAGGTGATCCATGGTACCCTTGGTGGGAAGATGGAGACTTTGATTTACCAGTTGAGTTTCCAAATGTACCCCTTATGGGTACTCGAGGGTGTATAAATTACAATCCAGGATTGGTATTGCGTCAGTGGTTACCCCATGATGGGACCGCCTTCCAAAGCTACAATTACTCCATTTGTCCTTTATTACCTAGATTCCCATGACATTGGCCTACTACGGAAGGTCCGATTTGCTTGGAACAATGTCATCCGAAAGGAAAAGAATTGGGAGTTAGTTGTTGTAAAAGAAAATTACCAATGGGTGAAAAGTAGGGCTCAAGAGGTCAAGTTGCCATTTAGAATCTTGACAACAATTATTCCTGACAAGACATTTGCGCATTCTGATGAAAATGAAGAAATCAAAGAAATGAAAGAAAGGTTGGACAAGGCTAAACAAGAAAAGGTACAAGTGGAGTTCGAGTTGAAAAACGCTGAGCATGATTATGCAACTTTAAAGCGAGAAATTGCTGAAAGATCAGATTCTAGAAGGGACCAGGAAAAGGCTAAAAATGGCAGGAACACATGGTAAAGACCAAAGAATGTTTTGAAGCCCCAATAAAGAACTAAAGCTTCGAAGGCAAGAACGTGATATGGCAATAATTGAAAGCAACTAAAGGAGCTACTTCGAAAGGCCAAGATTGCTCTGAGAAGAACTTAGCAGAAGGAACAAATGAAGCAACAAATAGAAGAAATAAGCAAGGAATATCAGAGGAAGCCGAGGAATTAAATCAACACATGAAAAATGAGATCCTGAGTAAGCTGCCCAGGAGAAGAAAAGGAAAAGTTGCAAATTTGGATCTTGAGGTGCAACACCAAGATCATGTCATTCATGAGTTGAAGATTCGCTTTCGAACTTAGCAGGGTTGGCTAATGCGGCAATAGAAGACGTTCCAAGACACTTAAAGCTGGCGAGCAAGAAATCATCCCTTTGAAACCCCAACTGAAATTAGCAGCTTTATTGGCTATTGTAAGGACTTGATTGGGAGAATGAAGCAAATAATCGCGGAAGACGTTGAAGACACATAAAGGCTTTTTCGTTGGGTAGCATTGTTGTCGACATTTGTGATGTATTTCGTTTTGAATGGTTGTATGAAAAATGACGATTGTGACAAATGATAAATAAAAGAATGGTTGCTTCTTTGTGTTGTGTTGGTCTCATGGCAATAGCTATAACTTAGTACCTTTGAACGAGACGTTCTGGATTATCATCAAAGATACTCACGTCAAGAACAGATATATTTGCCGCTCTCTAACAAATTGCAATATTTTTATCTTTTCACTAATTCTTTTTTCTTTTCTTCTTAACAAAGGTAAAACTGTGTCTACAATTGGGCGCCCAAGGAAGGAAGAGACCGATCTACTTAACTCGTATTCAATACCAGAGCTTTGACTAAGATGGCTTGGTGGTAATCATGAACCAGAAATGCTTCTGACCAAGTAAAAGGTTTGAGCATGGAAGTTGATGTAGTGAGAGGGAAATTGAATGAAATGTCAAATAACCAAGCAAAGATGGAAGAAATGATGAGAGCCATGAAGGAGTCACTGATTTATTAGGAGCTAATCCAAGTCCAGACATAGTGACTTGTCAGGAGGGTACAACCAAGCACTGCAATGGTAGCCATACCATCAAATGTGGCCTAAATGTCACTCAAGGGGTGAACGAAGGGGATGAAATTCTGAATAACCTTCATGGACAGCCACCACCAACAATGCCATTGGTGATCCCAATTGGGGAAGGCTATCGTCCATTAGAGAACATTCATACTTAGATGCACGGCATGCTACCCCTGCGGGAGCCACCTCATGTTGTCATCCAAAAACAACCATTTTCCTCAAATAGCCGTCCAGAGGTGAATAAAGACAAATTCAGAAGAATGGATGAAGAAGATTTCAGGATCAAATTAAGGCCATTCAGGACCTAACACCTATGGTTATGTGGAAATTGAGCAACTATGTCCTCCTGGAGATCTGATAGTTCCCAAAGACTTCAAGGTTCCTGACTTCTCAAATATGATGGGACCCAATCCTTTGTTCCATTTGAAGAGTTACTTGGACTAAAATGGCAATATGGTCCAAAGATGAGAAGTTTCTCATTAGCTTTTTCCATGAAAGCTTAAGTGGTCCTGCTTTAGAGTGGTATATCGAGTTAGACCATTCTAAAATTTCCCTGGAGAGAATTGGTTGATCAATTCATGAGTGAGTACAAGTTCAATATGGAAGCAGCCCACCGTGAGCAATTAAGCACAATGCAAAGGAAGAAGGAGGAGTCATTTAAACAATATGCTCAAAGATGGAGAACTTCAGCCGTCTGTAGGCAACCGCCACTCATCCCTTCCTAATGTGTTCGTACTTTTTGGGGACCTTAGGATCTCCTTATATTGGGACAATGGAGGAGCAGGCATACAAAGATTTTCTGAGCTAGTGACCGAGGTGAAAGAATTGAGAGTTTGGCTAAGCTAAACTTCCTATGAGCAATGAGGACACGAGAAGAGGATTCCCGTAAGAAAAAAGAGGTGGAAGTAAGTTATGTGCAAGGTCAGCAATCTTTCATTCCAAGATATACCTCGACACCCAAGATCCCAAATACCATCCATCTCTCCTTACCCACTATACCAAGTCACTCCAAATGCAAATACAATTCCATACCCCCAACCTCAAGTCAATAACATCCATATACGCCCATACCAACCAGCTCGCCCAACATACACCTACAACCCAACCATACATCCTCAGAATCACCCAAATACCACACCACCACGGCCTAATACCCAAAACCAAAGTCGTTCTCGATTCCCAAACTTACCACCTTTCCCAAACTATCCATCTCAAATGCTGAATTTTTCAACGACTAGTTGATGCTCATCTCGTTCTTGGATATCCCTGTGCGTCCATTAGAACCACCATACCCAGCTTGGTATAACCCAAACTTAACTTGCAAATATCATATGGACATAGCGACATTCCATCGAGGATTGTGAAGGTTTCAAGACGGAGTGAAGAAGCTAATTGCTGGAGACTTGGATTTTCAAGAAGGAGTCAAAACCAGATATTGTCCATAATCCAATTCCAAATCATGAAGGAGGAGGTCGAGTAAATGCTTTGGAGGTAGAAGAACCACTGATCAAGAAGGTTTTGAATCTTCAAACCCCTATGCAGAAAATTTTTATCGGCTTGAAGGAGGCTTGTATATAACAGGACCTTCTTGACAATAGAGATGAGAAATATGATGGGAATCAAGTTGTGCATACCATTGTGGAAGTTGGGGCATGATATTGAGGATTGTTGGGATTTCAAGGTTCATGTACAGAATTGCTTAACTTGGGTGTTATACAAGCAAAAAAGAAGCGAAATGTCCTTGAGGAGGTGAATGTGATCGAACGTTTTGTACTTCGAGTGCCTCCGCTTAATCAGGCGCCGAAGCCAGAAAAAGGTAGTGATCACTGTGAAGAAACCAACACCCTTTGTGTATGAGGACACACATGCCGTACCTTGGAATTATGAGACCAAGGTTGAAATGAAAAGTGACATAGGGGAAACCTCAAAAGCTCAAGAGAAGTGAGGAAGTGACCAGTGTCATGGAGGTAAAAGGAATAACAAGAAGTGGAAGGGTGTATGGACCCAAGGAGTTGGAAAGGGAAATTTGTTGAGAAGGGAACGTAAAAAGGTTTTAGTCCCTGAAGAAGAAGAAAGAAGGGAAGAAGAAGAAGAGTTCCTTAAAATCATGAAACAGAGCGAGTATGATATTCTGGAACAATTAAAGAAGACTCTGTGAGAATATTTCCTGTCACTAATCTTGTCCTCTGAATCTCATCAAAAGGCAATATTGAAGGTCCTGAAGGAAGCCTATGTCAAGCCGACACTTCATTGGAGAACATGATAAGTATGGTGGATCCAGGAAACGTGTCAATATGATCACATTCTTAGATGAAGAAGTGATATCACGGGCTAACCCACAAGCGCTACATATAACCCTCAAATGCAAAGGCCACATAGTGCCTAGAGTCCTTATTGATGGAGGATCAGGGTTAAATGTATTACCACTGTCCACTTTGAAACAACTATCAATGAGTGTGGATGATATATCACCTCAAGTGATGGTTGTAAAAGCTTTTGATGGAGCTACGAAAAACATTCTAGGTGAGGTGGTGTTGCCACTAGAGATTGGGCCAAGCAAATCAGAAGTGTTATTCCAGGTGATGGAGATTGGTTATTATAACATGTTGCTAGGAAGACCGTGGATTAATGATATCCTGCTGTCCCTTCAACCTTGCATCAAAAGGTTAAATATATTGAGAATGGATCAGCGTCACAATCCATGGAGAAAGGGACATCATTGTATCCAACCAGTCTCACTACCATATGTGGAGAATGTGGAGTCGATAGACAATAACTGTGGCATAGCCTGGAGTTGGTGAAGCTTGAATATGAATGCAATGGGTCCATAAGAATGTTAATCAAATAGTGGCTCATATCATGGCTAAGAATGGATACCTACATGGTAAGGGTTAGGACCATAGTTGCAAGGTATTAGAGTACCTATATCGTCTCCAAGAAACCTAATCGATTTGGTTTGGATATAATGCACCATTAGAAGAGGAAATGATGCATGGCCCTCCAACAGGAGAAACATGAAGAAAATAAAACAGATCCCTCACTTGAAGGAAACATTTCCTAGTCCAGCTGAAGTGATTACAGGTGGAAAAGTTCATTCCCCTTGCTACCGTCTCACCATCAACACCTTGGACATAAGACAATGAAGAGAGCAACAAGATTTATGCTGCCAACAATGATGAAATGCGATGGTTGGACAGCTGAACCAGTGATTGATGTTATTGCTGCAAAGTAATTATTTGTGTTGTACAGTAAAGACTATTTATGCTTTTATTTATGCTACTTTGA
>JAMLFY010001463.1:0-13153 GCA_030441495.1 Dalbergia oliveri
ACCCGTTAGGACTTGTAGATGTTGTCTAGATTGCAATTTTGTTATAGAGAATAGATCCTTTGTTTTAGATCTTATTTGCTTACCCATGCAAGGTTTAGATGTGATTCTTGGCATGGATTGGCTTGAGGCCAACCGTGTATTGTTAAGCCTATGAGAAAACCATCACCTTTCTTCCTATTATTGAACCTAAGAAACCCATAAGTCTGTACATAACATCTGGAAATGGACTGGTAAGGGTGAGAATAAAGGTTATATTTTCTTAGCCGCTAGTGATGTGGACTTTGAGCAAAGTATCAATGAGATACCGATAGTAAGAAATTATCCCGAAGTATTTCCAGAAGAGATACAGAGTTTCCCCCAAGAGAGAGATAGAGTTTTCCATAGAATTGCTTCCTGCAGGTCCCATATCCATAGCCCCATAAGGATGTCCCCATTAGATTGAGAGTTGAAAGCTCAATTAGAGGATTTATTGGAGAAAAAGTTTGTAGGCCTAGTGCGTCACCTTGGGGAGCCCAGTATTGTTTGTAAAGAAAAGGATGGAAGTATGAGGATGTGTGTAGACTATAGGCAATTGAATAAAGTGACGATAAAGAACAAATACCCTTTGCCTAGGATAGATGACTTGATGGACCAGCTTAAAGGTGCATGTTTTCTAAGATTGATTTGAGGTCAGGTTACCACAGATTAGAGTAAGAGATGAAGATATACGAAAACGGCCTTTCACTCGATACGGCCATTTGAGTTTGCAGTAATGTCCTTTGGATTAACCAATGCTCCGGCAATTTTTATGGATTACATGAATAGGATCTTTAGACCTTAGATCAGTTCGTGGTTGTCTTTATAGATGACATTCTCATCTACTCTAAGACCGGAGGAGCATGAATGCCACCTAACCATAGTCCTGGAAATCTTGAAGGAAAAGAAACTATATGCCAAGCTTTCCAAGTGTGAATTCTGGTTGGATGAGGTGAAATTTTTAGGGCATGTAGTATCTAAGAAAGGAATTCCTTGTAGATCCTAGTAAGGTGGAAACGGTTGTAACTGGGAAAGACCAACCACGGTAACTGAAGTAAGGAGCTTCTTAGGTTTAGCTGGTTATTACCGTCGGTTTATCAAGGGATTTTCCAGATTTCCCTACCTCTGACCAAGCTAACTAGGAAAAACACCCCTTTTTCATGGACCACGGAGTGTGAAAAGAGCTTTCAAGAGCTGAAACACAAGCTAACCTCAACCCCTGTTTTAGTGTTAGCTAACCCCAATGTGCCTTTCAAGTGTCCTGTGATGCTTCGAGGAAGGGTTTGGGTTGTGTCCTGATGCAAGATAGGCAAGTGGTGGCCTATGCGTCGAGGCAACTCAAGCCACATGAGGCAAATTACCCTACCCATGACCTTGAATTAGCCGGTCGTGTTTGCTCTGAAGATTTGGAGACACCATTTATACGGAGTGAAGTTTGAGGTGTTCTCTTCACAAGAGTTTGAAATATCTCTTTGATCAGAAAGAACTAAACATGAGGCAAAGAAGGTGGATGGAGTTCTTGAAAGATTATGATTTTGGGTTGAACTACCATCAGGGCAAAGCTAACGTTGTAGCCGATGCCCTAAGTAGGAAATCTTTACAAGTATCCCATTTGATGGTGAAGGAGATTGAGTTAATTGAGCAGTTTAGAGACCTAAACCTAGGAATGACCTTGACCACTAAGGGCATAAGAGCTTGCCATCTTAGTGTGACGAGTGAATTTAAGGAAAGAATTGCTCAAGCCCAAAGGGAAGATACGGAATTTCAAGAAACCTTAGAGGCGGTAAGAGTTGATAAGTTGAAAGGTTTTACCCAGGGAATGATAGTTTGTGGAGATTTGAAGGTCGTATATGTGTACCTGCTAGTGGTGACCTCCAAGAACATTTTGGAGGAAGCCCATAAGAGTCATTTCACCCTTCATCCTGGTGCCACCAAGATGTATCAAGATTTGAAGAAGATGTTCTGGTGGCCTGGATTGAAGAAAGATGTGTGCACATGGGTGAATAAGTGCTTGGTGTGTCAAAAGGTGAAGATTGAACACCAAAGACCTTGGAATGTTGCAACCTTTGTCAATCCCCGAGTGGAAGTGGAATAGTATCTCCATGGATTTTGTAACTGGACTACAGAGGACCCAAGCGAATCATGACGCCATTTGGGTAATAGTGGATCGGTTGACTAAATCAGCCCACTTTTTACCTATTAAGGTGACTTATTCCTTGGATAGGTTAGCAATTATATATAGGAGATAATAAGATTACATGGAGTCCGTCGACAATAATCTCGGAATCGAGATTCGCGATTCACGTCACGGTTCTGGGGAGCCTTTCAGAAGGCGTTTGGTTCAAAGCTGTGTTTGGGCATGGCTTATCACCCCCAACGGATGGTCAATCTGAAAGAACTATCCAAACCTTAGAGGATATGTTAAGGGCATGTGTTTTGGATCAAAGGGGAAGTTGGGATAAGTACCTGTCGCTAATTGAATTTGCATATAACAACAGTTATCATGCAAGCATTGGTATGGCACCATATGAGGCCCTCTATGGACGGAAATGTCAATCTCCCTTATGTTGGTATGAACCCAGAGAGGGAGTTTACTCAACCTGATATTGTGAGGGAAACAACGGAACAAATCAAGAAGATTAGGGATAAAATTCTTCCTGCTCAAAGTCGCAGAAAAACTATGCGGACAAGCGGCGAAACCGATAGATTTTCAAAAGGGGACCATGTGTTCCTAAGGATCACCCCACCACAGGCATAGGCCGAGCAATGAAAGTAAAAAATTGAGCCCCAGATTTCTTGGCCCATTTGAAATCCTTAGCAAAGTAGGATCTAGCTTACCGTATAGCCCTTCCCAAGTCTTGTCCAACCTTCATGATGTTTTTCATGTATCCATTAAGAAATATCATTCTGACCCAAGTCATGTACTAGAGCAGAACATGTACAATTAAGAGATGATCTAACGTTTAACTCCTCCCACGAATCGTTGACCGAGGAGTTAAGCAATTGAGAAATAAGGCTGTACCTCTAGTCAAAGTAGCATGGGGCGAGGTGGAAACGAAGAACTCACAAGGGAGCTGGATTAGACATGCAAGCGCAATATCCCGAACTATTAGGTAACGATTTCGAGGCGAAATTCTTTTAAGGAGGGGAGTATTAACGCCCAACTTTCCTGTCATTTAGAAATTACCGAATTACCCTAGGTAATTCTTATATAAATTAAGACCAAACAATCCTCAATAAAGGAATATAACATTAGAAAGAAGTTATGAGCAATTCCTGCAAGAGTCGCAAGCCTCGAATTTTGTACGTGTAAAATGACCAAAATGCCCTGAGGTTATTTTACTAAAAATGAGGATCGTGGGCCCCACCCATCCTCAAGGGGATGTTTTGATGTTAATAAGGGATTGTTTGTGTTATGTGTGTTAATAGAGGAGAAGAATCCTAATTTTGAGCTCGACGCGAAATGACCAAAACGCCCCGCCCTTTTAACTCCGATTTGCTGCACTTAGCCCGAACCTCACTAAAATGTGTTAAAAGGTGTTTTTAAGCCATGATTAACCATTGGTTAAGCTCGGGTGGTCTCGGGCAATTTTTAAGTAAAATGACCGTTTTGCCCATGTCTTTGTGCAGTTTTACAAATTTTGAGATTTTTGATTCGTCTAATGAAACCTAAGCAATATTAGGCTCAAATTAAAGCTTATTAAATTCTAATTATTAATCTAGAGTCAAAATTATTTATTTAAATTGATTAGAACCTAAAATTGCTTTAAAACACTCAAATTGCTTACTAATTCACCTAAGCCCTTAACCGTAAATTCTCTAAATTGCATGAATACCTTGCCTACACCTAAATAATACATGGAACACACAAAACCCTCTTCCATGAGGCTGTAATGCACGAAATTATTCAGCCATAATCATTAGAATTATTGCAAGATAATGCACTAAAACATAATGCCAAAAATCACCATAAAACAAGGAACTTTGAAACATGATTCCATGTTTTAAGCCACCAAACAAGATGATTTTTCCTTCCTTGTTTCCTCCTCAAATTGAATCAGATTTTCCTTCTCCTCTTGTCCATTTATGAGCTTGAATTCTTCTATAAATAGGCATGCTTAGAAGTCATTAGAGACTTGCTCAAAAATTTAACAACTTCTAGTTTTTCCTAAGCACAAAAACTTTCTTTCTTTCTTCCCCCTTGGCTGAAATTCTTTCTTCAACCTTTCAAGAATATTTTCTTTCATTTCACTCCAAGAAACCAAGTTCTCTTCCTTTCCTTCAAATCAGATTAGGTAGGGAGTTGTCTTTAAGCTTATTTCTATGCTTTGCTAAGTGTTGTTCTTGGTTCAAAATGATGATTTCATGGACTTTCTCTAGCTTTTCCATTTGGTTTTCTTCTTTCTTTTCCTTTGAACATTTCGGCCATATGGCCTATATGGGAATATGATGATAGCTTGATGATGAGGACCTTGAGTGTTGGTTGTAAATCCATCACAAGTTAGGCCTCTAAAGCTTGAAAATTCCACTTGATGCAAAACTTTAAAGAATGATGTTTTTATGATGTAAAAATAAAGATCTTGAGTTTAGAACTTGAAAGATGTATTTTTCACTTTGTCTTGCTAAGATATATATTGGGTTGAATTTATATTTCTCTAAAGTCTTGGAGGAGCTCTAGTAAAGAAATAAAATGAACTTGCATCCATGTTTAAGTTTATGCCTTGCATAACCATGTTTACTTTCTATGTCATCACTAAATTCTCAAGAATGAATAAATGAACTTGCATATTCATGTTTAAATTTCCAAGCTTGCATTTCATGTTTATGTTTCAAGTTGTCACTTAATCTTCAAAGATAATAAAGAGGTGCATCTCATATTTATTTTATGCTCTCACTTTATTTTATAATGGCTAAAAGAATCAATGCATGGCATGTTTATTTTATGTCATCACCTAAAGATCCTAGAGCTCAAAGACTTGCCCAAGTATCACAAGCAAAGTTGGAAAATGGTAGTATCACTTTCAATTTCCTTAAGATTATTGGAGTTAAAGAATTCATTCTTTAAGAAGTCTTGAGTTTGGAGCTTAATAAGATGTAATAAGAATTCTCTTCTCCCTTACCGTGCGGACTCCGGCTCCTTTCTTAAGATTCTCTTCTCCCTCCACTGGTCCAATGCGGACTACGCGCTCCAGTTTCTTGCATCATGTTTATAATTCCAAGTTATCACCTTATAAAGATAAGATTAAAATGAGGTTGCATAGCATGTTTATGATTCTAGTATCACCTAAATCTTTAAAAGCTCAAGACTTGCTCCTTTTATCTTATGTGAGAATTTCAATCATGAACATTCTTTCAATGTATGAATTGACCTCATGATTAAGGTAAGCCTAAAGTGATTTTTAAATAGCTACTGAGTTGGTTCTATAATTTCTTTCAAGATTACCAAAAAGAATTAGTTTCTAAAAGAGTTTTAAGGCTTGAAATGATATTATGGGAAACTAATATCTTGCATTTACTTAAAATGAGATATTAAATAATTATGTGAGGTTCATGATTCAGCCACTGATCTGAGTTAGTATTACTATGATTTGATATGTTTGAAGTTGTGATAATTATGTTTATTGATAAGGAATAATTCTATGCATGTTAGAAGTGAAATTAGCTACATAAAGCAACGGTAAAGCTTTAAATATGATTCCTGCTTATGTTGCCTCATATGGTTTAATAATGTTCTCAAGGCTTATGATTAATGGTAATGATAGTAATTAATCCCTTAGATGCATAATTAATTAGTTTGATAATTGAGGTTACCCGATTCTAGAGTTTCGGTTATTTAGACGGCTTTTCGGTAAGGATTTATGATGATGCTTATTAAGTATTTGATTTCATTGAATGATTTCATGGCTTGCATGTTATAGTTGCTGTTGCAAACAATGAGAATGCTTATGCATGAAATAATGAAATATTCTTTGTTATTTAAAAATTTACCCTTGTTGCTGGAAGTATATTCCTGTAAAAGTGTAATTTGGAAAGGTTCTGGCTAGGAAAGACTTGGTATTTAAGCGTGTCCATTTGTGACCCACCTTTCTTTCCTGGAATCTCAGGATGCATGATTACAGTTGGTATATATATTATTCAGAATAAGACTATAAATGAGAAAATGTTATAAATGATTATGAATTGAGAATTGTATTATGATATAACATGCAAAGACTTAAAGGTGACTCAAAATATATGAGGAAATGACCCTTTGGACCCATCAGACTATAGGTGGTGAAAAGGTGATCCTGAGAAAATGATCCTTTGGACCCATCAAACTATAGGCGGTGAAAAGGTGATTCTTGCCCCCTAGTCCGTTCTCTCAAAAGGGTAGAGATGGAATTTTTAACTTATCAAAAGGGATAAGTATATGCTAGTGACGACTAGTAAGGTATGAGCTCATAACCTAGATTACTCCCAAAAGGGTGGAGTATAGGGTGGCCCAAGGAAAATAATGATGATGAAAGATTTTAAGTCACCTAGGACACTAAAGGAATGAAATATGTGCATCATATCTTGTGCATAGCTATTATGGTATGATGTTCTTCTGCATAGCATTTATGAGATGATGATGAAATATGATGTTCTTCTATGCATAGTATTTATGATATGATGATGAGAAATATGATGTTCTTTTATGCATAGTATTTATGATATGATGATGAAGAATACGATGTGTTGATAAAGGAAAAGTTCATTATAAACATGACATGCTAAGTTTATGATGCATTATAAGACGCATGATTAAAACCGATGAACCTCGGTAAAGTATATTTTTGAACTTAATAAATCAATCTTAGCATGCTCACTATTTCATAATAACTGAGGTTCCTGGGGACGATGATGATGACACAATGCATCATGAGGTGAGTACCCTCCTGAGATTCTTTTTAAGTTTCTCACTCCCTCTATTTTTCTTTCCATCTCGTCTTCAAAAAAGAAGGAAGCGTTCGTGAATCACATTGAGGCTAACCGGGTAGTTGAACTTGATCCTCTAGTTTCACTCGTATATTTAGATATCTATCCCTATCCCTGGAGTGTTATTACTAGGTGCCATTAATGGATGTCCTTCCATCCATATATTATTTATGTTTTGTTAATTGCCTACACTTAGTCTTATTCTGTTGGTAGGCAAAATATCTATATGATATGTAATTATGGATGTTGTATGATGGAGCCAATATATTATGATGTGATGTTTGTAAATTCCTATGTGTCTTTTAAATTTTGCTAAATCATTCACGTTAAGCGCGGCTCACGTTTTCAATTATGTTTTAAAAAAAAATGGCTCGTAATTTCACTAAGTATTTTCAAAGCATGATTAAGAAACTGAAGCAAAGAGTAAAGTCTAGTAATTAATCAGATCCTCCTAGGTGTATTGGGTTAATTATTAGGGTGTTACACATGCTCTGGCTCACATGGCTAGGGTCATTGATTTTCTAGCTGGGAGACGTGAAAGACTTCATGAAGATCGCAGATTTGGAGGTAGGGCTATTTTAGGCGCTGCCCGACTCTCTGAAAGATTTAGAAGGTCCAAGAAATAGGACTCAATTTATTGACTTTCATGGCTCTACCTATTCCTATCATGGGGGTTATTCAATAAAACACGCTCACCTTCTTGGACTCTACGCTTTGGCTTTCCGCATAGCTCTTTTGTCGGCTTTGAGCAAAGACTATCCTTGATCATTCTTATTTGCTCTGGTTTCCCTCACTACATTCAAACGCTTTGTTCTCAAGATCATGCCAACACAAAGGCGACTGGCACTTCCTTCCATACAAGGCCTCGTACGGTGCCATATGAACTCGCATGATAACTATTGTTATACGCGAACTGGATAGCAGGTACTTGTCCCAACTCCCTTCTATCCAAAACACATGCCCTTAGCATATCCTCCAATGTTTGGATAGTTCTTGAATTGTCCATCTGTTTGAGGGTGGTAAGGTGCTTAAGCAAGCTTAGAACCAAAGGCCTTTTGAAAGGCTTCCAAACACGTGACGTAAACCGCGATCTCAGTTCAAGATCGATGGAACTTGTAGCCTTACTATCTCTTGGATGTACAACTAGGCCAACTTATCTAGGAAAAGGTTAACTTGATGGGTAGGAGGCCGACTGGTTAACTGTCCACTATTACCCAAATAGCGTCATGGCCTGGGTTCTGGGTAATGGTCACAAAATCCATAGATATCCTCCACTTCCATTCGGGGATAGGCAAAGGTTGCAACATTCCTGAAGGCTTTTGGTGCTCAATCTTCACCTTTTGACACTAAGCACTTACTAACCTAGGCTACTATGTCCTTTTCAATTGGGCCACCAACATCTTCTTTAAATCCTGATACATCTTGATGGCACCTGTAACGCCTCAATTTTTACTGTCATTAAGAATTACCGAATTACCATAGGTAAATATTATATAAAATTTGAGACCAAACAATCCTTAATAAAGGAATATAACGTTAGAAGATAAGTTAGGAGCAATTCGTGCAAGTATTGCAAACCCCAATTTTCTGTACGTGTAAAATGACCAAAATGCCCTTGAGGTTATTTTACTCAGAAAATGAGGATAGTGGGCCCCACCCGTTCTCAAGGGATGTTTTGATGTTAATAAGGGATTGTTTGTGTTATGTGTGTTAATAGAGGAGAAGAATCCTAATTTTGAGCTTCGACGCGAAATGACCAAAACGCCCTTGCGTTTTAACTCCGATTTGCATGCCGATGAGCCCAAACCTCACTAAAATGTGTTAAAAGGTGTTTTTAAGCCATGATTAACCATTGGTTAAGCTCGGGTGGTCTCGGGCAATTTTTAAGTAAAATGACCGTTTTGCCCCTATCTTTGTGAGTTTTACAAATTTTGAGATTTTTGATTCGTCTAACGAAACCTAAGCAATATTAGGCTCAAATTAAAGCTTATTAAATTCTAATTATTAATCTAGAGTCAAAATTATTTATTTAAATTGATTAGAACCTAAAATTGCTTTAAAACACTCAAATTGCTTACTAATTCACCTAAGCCCTTAACCGTAAATTCTCTAAATTGCATGAATACCTTGCCTACACCTAAATAATACATGGAACACACAAAATCCTCTTCCATGAGGCTGTAATGCACGAAATAATGCAGCCATAATACACCAAAAAATTGCACTAAAACATAATGCTAAAAATCACCATAAAACAAGGAACTTTGAAACATGATTCCATGTTTTAAGCCACCAAACAAGATGATTTTTCCTTCCTTGTCTCCTCCTCAAATTGAATCAGATTTTCCTTCTCCTCTTGTCCATTTATGAGCTTGAATTCTTCTATAAATAGGCATGCTTAGAAGTCATTAGAGACTTGCTCAAAAATTTCACAACTTCAAGTTTTTCCTAAGCTCAAAAACTTTCTTTCTTTCTTCCCCTTGGCTGAAATTCTTTCTTCAACCTTTCAAGAATATTTTCTTTCATTTCACTCCAAGAAACCAAGTTCTCTTCCTTTCCTTCAAATCAGATTAGGTAGGGAGTTGTTTTTAAGTTTATTTCTATGTTTTGCTAAGTGTTGTTCTTGGTTCAAAATGATGATTTCATGGATTTTCTCTAGTTTTTCCATTTGGTTTTCTTCTTCCTTTTTCTTTAACCAATTCGGCCATATGGCCTAGGTGGGACTAAGATGATGGCTTGATGATGAGGACCTTGAAGGTGGGTTGTGAATCCATCACAAGTTAGGCCTCTAAAGCTTGAAAGTTCCACTTGATGCAAAACTTTAAAGAATGATGTTTTTATGATGATTTTATGATCTTGAGTTTAGAATTTGAAAGATGTATTTCTCACTTTGTCTTGTTAAGATATATATATTGAATTTGTATTTCTATAAAGTCTTGAAGGAGCTCTAGTAAAAAAATCAAATGAACTTGCATCCATGTTTAAGTTTATGCCTTGCATAATCATGTTTACTTTCTATGTCATCACTAAAATTTCAAGAATGAATAAATGGACTTGCATACTCATGTTTAAAATGAATAAATGGACTTATACTCATGTTTAAATTTCCAAGTTTGCATTTCATGTTTATATTTCATGTTGTCACTTAATCTCTAAAGATAATAAAGAAGTTGCATCTCATATTTATTTTATGTTCTCACTTTATTTTATAATGGCTAAAAGAATCAACGCATGACATGTTTATTTTTATGTCATCACCTAAAGATCCTAGAGCTCAAAGACTTACCCAAGTATCACAAGCAAAGAAATAAGATTATTGGAGTTAAAGAATTGATTCTTTAAGAAGTCTTGAGATTGGAGCTTAAAAAGATGTAATAATAATTCTCTTCTCCCTTCAGGTCAAGTGGATCCGGGCTAGGTTTCTTAAGATTTTCTTCTCCCTCCACTTGTCCTATGCGGACTACCACCGCTCCAGTTTCTTGCATCATGTTTATAATTCAAGCTCTTGCATCATGTTTAATTTTCAAGTCATCACCTTAAATCTTAAAGATAAAGAAATGGATTTGCATATCATGTTTATAATTCCAAGTTATCACCTTATAATGACAAGATTAAAATGAGGTTGCATAGCATGTTTATGATTCTAAGATATCACATAAATCTCTTAAGCTCAAGACTTGCTCCTTTTATCTTAAGTGAGAATTTTAATTATGAAGATTCTTTCAAAAAGAATTAGTTTCTAAAAGAGTTTTAAAGCTTTGCAAGGATTCTACGGGAAACTAATATTTTATGTTAACTTAAAATGTGATTTTATACAATTATATGAGGTTCATGATTCGGCTTCTGATATGAGATTAGTACCAATAAATGATGATGATTTAATATGTTTGAAGTTGTGATAATTATGGTTTATTCGATGCATGTTAGAGATAAAACTAGCTTCCTAGAAAAGTAAAAGCAAGATTTCTAGAACTTTAGATAATGAAATTTATGCATTCTGTCAGAGCCTTTAGTGACCTTAAGAACCAGATATTATTATGCTTTATAAGGGACAATGATTCATAATTGGTTTAATAATTAATTTTAGCATCATAGGGAAAGGGAACGAGAAAGGGTTAAAAACGTAACTTCTAGCACTAAAACCTTAAGAACAACTTACCTGTCTATGCTACCCCATATAGTCTAATAATGTTCTTAAGGCTTATAATTGATGATAATAAATCCCTTAGATGCATAAGTAATTAGTTTGATAATTAAGGTTACCCAATTTTAGAGTTCGGTTATTTAAGGAGCTTCCTGAAAATTTTAGATGACATCTTTTGATGCTTTGGAATGTCAGTTATATGATGATGTAATGCCTACTGAGAATTTGATATTATTGAATGATTTCATGGCTTGCATGTTATAATTGCTATTGCAAACAATGAGAATGTTCATGCATCTTGATGATTATGATATAACATGCTAAGACTTAATGGTGACTTAAACTCATGAGGAAATGATCTTTTGGACCCATCAGACTATAGGTGATGAAAAGGTGATCTTGAGAAAATGATCCTTTAGACCCATCAGACTAGAGGTGGTGAAAAGGTGATTCTTGCCCCCTAGCCCGTTCTCTCAAAAGGGTAGAGTTGGGATTTTAACTTATCAAAATGGATAAGTATATGCTAGTGACGACTAGTAAGGTATGAGCTCATAACCTAGATTACTCCCAAAAAGGTGGAGTATATGGTGGCCCCAAGGAAAATAATGATGATGATGACAAGATTTTAAGTCACCTAGGACACTAAAGGAATGAAATATGTGTACCATGTCTTGTGCATAGCTATTATGGTATGATGTTCTTCTGCATAGCATTTTATGAGATGATGATGGGAAATATGATGTTCTTCTATGCATAGTATTTATGATTTGATGATGAGAAATATGATGTTCTTTTATGCATAGTATTTATGATATGATGATGAAGAATACGATGTGTTGATAAAAGGAAAAGTTCATTATAAACATGACATGCTAAGTTTATGATGCATTATAAGACGCATGATTAAAAGACGAACTCGGAAAAGTATATTTTTGAACTTAATAAATCAATCTTAGCATGCTCACTATTTCATAATAACCCAGGTTCCTGGGACGATGATGATGACACAATGCATCATGAGGTGAGTACCCTACTGAGATTCTTTATAAGTTTCTCACTCCCTCTATTTTTCTTTCCATCTCGTCTTCAGAAACGGAAGGAAGCGTTCGTGAATCACATTGAGGCTATCCTGTAGCTGAACTTGATCCTAGTTTCACTCGTATATTTCAGATATCTATCCCTATCCCTGGAGTGTTATTACTAGGTGCCATTAATGGATGTCCTTCCATCCATATATTATTTATGTTTTGTTAGATTGCCTACACTTAGTCTTATTCTATTGGTAGGCAAAATATCTATATGATATGTAATTATGGATGTTGTATGATGGAGCCAATATATTATGATGTGATGTTTGTAAATTCCTATGTGTCTTTTAAATTTTGCTAAATCATTCACGTTAAGCGCTCACGTTTTCAATTATGTTTAAAAAAAAAATGGCTCATAATTTCACTAAGTATTTTCAAAGCATGATTAAGGAACTGAAGCAAAGAGTAAAGTCTAGTAATTAATCAGATCCTCCTAGGTGTATTGGGTTAATTATTAAGTGTTACAGCACAGGATGGATGGTGAAGTGGCTTTTATGGGCCTCCTCCAAGATACTTTCTCGAAGGTCACCATCTTGCGGTACACATATCGCCCTTCGAACCTCCACAAACCATCTGCCCCTTGTTCAAAACCCTTAAGCTTTCCAGCCTTAATCGCCTAGAGTCTCCCTAAACTCCTCATTTTCTACTTGTGCCATCATTACCCTTTGTTTAAACCCACTTGTTCCTGTAAGATGACATATCTTCACACTCCTTTCTGATATTGACATCCCCAAATTCATGTCCCTAAACTTCTCTATAAGCTCAACTTCCTTGACCATCATATGGGATAAGTGTAATGATTTTCGACTTAAGGCATCGGCAACCACATTGGCCTTGCCGGGTGGTAACTTAAGCTGAAATCATAGGCCTTTAGAAACTCCATCCACCTTCTTTGCCTCATGTTTAGCTCCTTTTGATCAAAGATGCTTAAGACTCTTATGATCGGAGA
>JAMLFY010001464.1:0-13138 GCA_030441495.1 Dalbergia oliveri
ATGCTACTCTTCTAGATTGCTATTCCAAGACACAAATGGATGATCAATACATGTCACTTGGAGATCAGATCAAGGGCAACGGTCACAAGGAAGACATCTATAAATAGAGATGTTGTGCTCAAATAAACAAGATTTTGAAGCTACACTATAGAGGAAACTCTGAAAATCTCCTTCACATCCTGTAAGGTTCATCACATCATGTAATCAGTTTTCTTACTTGTAAAAATCTTCTTTCTATGTTCTTGAATAGATATATGTTCTTCCTAGGAAGAAATGATAGAAAGAAGTCATTCAAGTTATCCTAGGTTATTCATATATATTTTAAGGAAACTTGAGTCTAGGTTAGTTTGAGTGACAACCTAAACACAAAACCTTTGTATCCCTGATCTTTCAGTGACATATCGTGAGATAGCTTAGAGAAGCTAATGTAAAACTACTTTGCAATACGACGGTAAGGTGTCTTACTGGTCACGTTAAGCTTGGAGAGGTTGGTGAATAACTACTTTCAACGAGAGGTGAGGGGTTGCTACTTATCAGGTTTAGCTTGGAGAGGCTAGTACAAGACTACTAAAGTTTAGCTTGAAAAGCTGGTGAATAACTACTTTCAGACGCAAGTAAGGGTTGTCTACTTGTCACGGTTTTGCTTGGAGAGGCTAGTACAAGACTACTCAAGGTTTAGCTTGAGACTGGTGAATAACTACTTAGGTTGTGACAGTAGGGGTTGTCTCCTGGTCATACGTGAGAGCTGGGAAGGCTGATGTAAAGACTATCGTGTTCTTTCTTGTTTGAGAAAGATGTTTAGTGAAACCTCAACGTGTGTTGAGTACTGGATATAGGCAGATTTGGCCGAACATATAAGAAATTATTTGTGTCATATCTTCTTCTCCTTGATCTTTTTTACTTTCTTATGTTGTTAAACTGCTAAAATATTCAGTTTACAAGTCTTTTTTTACATATTGT
Organism: Dalbergia oliveri; assembly: GCA_030441495.1. Taxonomy (NCBI): domain Eukaryota; kingdom Viridiplantae; phylum Streptophyta; class Magnoliopsida; order Fabales; family Fabaceae; genus Dalbergia; species Dalbergia oliveri. The sequence continues at coordinate 961 of JAMLFY010001464.1, forward strand.
ATGCTTTAGAGATCTACTTTCTGAAAACTAATCTCATTTCCGCTCACTTCAAGCTTAATGCTTGATAGTATTTTGTTAAATATTTCAGATGTAAAAAGAAGCAAAGCACGATTCAACCCCCTTCTGTGCACTTTTATACCTACAAGTGGTATCAAGCAAGCCTCTGAGGGTTGAGCAATCAAACGATTGTAAGGATAAAGATCAGAGGGACAAAATGGCAGAATCCATGTTGAGAAGATCACTCTATCAACTTACCATCTTTGTCTAATGAGGTTCAGGACCTGTCAAGGCACACTCAATGTCAAGAGGAGTCCAAGGAGAGGTGGACAAGAATAACAAAAAGAAAGATTTCAGTTGAAATCCTAAGCCAAGCTCCTGCTCATATGTGACTAAGTAGAGATAAATATGACATATTTGTTGCTTGTGACATGTGAAAGGAAATATGGGTTAAATGCATGCTGCTTGAAGATCTTAAATCGTCTTAAAAGTATTTGGCCCTAAAGTTATCATGTCAGAAGAAGTGCAAAGCTAAAGCAATGAAAGTTGCTAAAATCTCAAATGAAGAGGAAAGATTGATGAAGAATTGAGATTGAAAATGGAGATGAGATCTATGTCTGTGAAAAATGTCAAAAACCTGAGAAGGCTAAGCAAAGAAAGGAAGAGACATCAATCTCTAGAAAGACAAAAGGCCAAAGAAAATCTTGAAAGAGAAACCTACTATCTGGTAAGAAGAGTCATTTTGAACATATTGCTCCAAGCTTATGATCACAGAAAAGTTCTTGTTCGGAAGAAGAGCATGCTAGCTACCTAGAGCAACTTAAGAAGAAAGATGGGTCAGAAAGTCATGATGAGCTAGAAGATGTTACAAATTTATACTTCATGGCATGAATGCCCTCAAATAGAATAATGCAAGGTAAGAGTATTTGAACTCGATATCTCATTTTTCTCTACTTGCTCTATATGATGAGTTGCTGAAAATTCTAACGTCTTCCTCTAAATATCTTAACTAGTAAAGAGAACTCAAAGGTTGCCTTGAAACTTGAGAAGAACAAGCCTGAAGCTGAAAAGCTTAAGCTTAAGAAAGAAAAATTACAAAGAGTTTTTTTCAAGTTCTATACCTTAGAAACTGAAGTCTTCAAAAGAAATGAAAAAGATGTTAGAAAGTTTATTTCTTGATTTTTGAAAAGACTTCATGGCTTCTGAAATCTAACTAAGAACAAATAGGAAATAGTTCAAAATCCTTGAACTTATGATGGGAGATCAGAAGCTATATTCTCAGAAAGGGTTAAGAGATGAAAAGGATATCTAAGAGAAGAAGCTACACAAACTCATCTAAGTTTTTTTTCTTCCCAAAGGAAGGAACACCCACCAGAAAATGATTCTTGAGAAAAAATCCTTTAGAAAGGATGGGAAACCTCTCATTGAAAACTAACTAAAAAAGACCTAAGAAAGTCTGGGTACCAAAATCAAAACTATTCTTATTGAAGGTATGTCTGAAATGGTCCATGAGAGTACCAAGGAACAAACGATGCTGACTATTCCATATATCTATCTTGAACCTAAGAGTTAATCAGCTTTGAAGACTAAGAACTCAAAATATCTCAAGTACGATGATGAAAGAGCTTAAAGGATCTTGCTAATAATCTCGAAGACTTGTGGAAATTTGAGAAAATGAGTCTCAAGGATGTTTCAAAAGGCAGATGAAAGCGAACTTCAAAAATGAGCTCTAGAACATCAACTTTTCAAAAAGCTTGCTCAAAACTCCAAAGCAATCAGAAAGTAACATTTCTGGACACAAAGATGAGCAACTGAAGATGAAAGAGAAGCTGGAAAACCTCAAAAGATCCACAAACTAATTTCTGATTTAAAGGAGTTTTCAAACAGAATTCTTGGAGACATTTCCAAGGGTGTAAGGACATATCATCCCTTAGAAATATGTCAAATGTGCTTTCATCTCCACCTTTGAACCTGAATGCATTAAAGAAGCTTTGAGTGATCAAAGTTGGGTGGATGCTATACAAAAGAGCTAACCAAGTTCAAGAAAGGTGAAGTCTAGATGACAAATTGAAAAACCATCATCAGTACAAAGGAGATATTCAAGAACTCAATGAAGCTGACACCATCACATGGAACAAAGCAAGATTGGTTGCACAAGGTTATAATCAATAGAGAGAATTGATTATGATGAAACCTTTGCACCAATAGCTAGGCTTGAAGCCATTAGAATGCTACTTGCTTTTGCTTCCTTCAAGGGATTCATTCTCTATCAAATGGATGTTAGTCTGCATTTCTAAATGGATTTCTCTGAGGAAGTTTATAAGAAGCAACCTCCTGGTTTTGAGAATGAAGTTCCAACCATGCCTTCAAGCTAACAAAGGCTCTTTATGGTTTGAAACAAGCTCCTCGAGCTTGGTATGATAAATTGAGTACCTTTCCTGAAGAATGGGTTCAAGAGAGGTACTTCTTGTGATATTGCAGGTCTTTATGATGCTTACTTTGGTTGAGATAAAGTTAAGAGAAAAAGCACCAAGTGGTTGCTGCCATTTCTTTTGAAAAAGCTGATCATATGTACTTGCAGAAAGCATAATAAAATTCTCTTTACTGTAAGGTGAATATGTAGCTCTAAATTGTTGCACCCAGATGCTCCAGATAAGGAACCAGCTAAAAGATTATCTCTTGAGGTATTATAAAATCCCTATCTACTATAATAATACTAGTGCTATCTATCTTTTAAGAATCATATCCTACTCTAGATCCAAGCACATATATGTTAAGCTTCTTTTTATTATGATCATGTTCAAAAAAGGATATGTTGAGTTAATGTTTATGAATACTAAAGACCAAAGTGTCAGATATATTCACAAAGCTATTAGCTGAAGATCATTCTTGTGTCTTGAAAAAGTTTTTAAAATAAGTGTGTTTAAATCTGCATAAGCATTCATGCATGAACATCTCTAGGCATCCTCCCTTCATAACCTCCAATGAAGACCTAGCAAAGTCATCAGTTTACAAGTTCAAAACACATCATTTGCAAGACCATGTATCATATTGAAGATCAAATCTCTAGTCTACAAGTTCAAAAAGAAGATGGGTTAATCAGAAAGAAGACGGATGGCCAGAAAAAAGAGATGTAGATCAGAAAATGAAGAATATATGGGGTCATAGGATTCAATATATGAAGATAAGCTTATGTTGTGTATATGGTGAGTCTTCAATGGTAGAAAGTGATCGTAAGTGTTAAAAATCATTCTTTCTGAAAAAGGATGAAAAGGCGGGATAATTCCCACTATTTTGAGTTTTCTTTCTCCCATGTCACTTCACCTTCAGTCAGTCATATTACATCACTTAAATAACCCCTACTCCTTATACATCAACTTTTTGTTACCATCATCTTCAACCTCAAACATGCTACCTGAACCGTTTCTTCTCCTCTTTTATTCTCTTTCTGGAACCTGCTACTTCACCTTTCATCCTCAAAATCCTTCAAGCTTCAACCTTTTCTATTTAACCTTTCCAGTAAATCCTTCATACACATCCTGACTATGGCTGAAGGAAAAGAGCTTGACAATTCATCCATCAAAAAGGAATTTTTGTCATGTTTAATGAACCCTTTATGTAGGATGTTTAAGAAGAAAGCTTCTCTCAAAGGACGATAGCTTTTGGAAAGAGGCTAAACAACTCTCTTCTAAACAGGTCCAAATTCTAAGGGAAGTGTTTACTTTCCAGGGTTGGGAACACTTTCTAGATATCTTTGACAGGGTGTTTCCAGGAATGGTTACTGCTTTCTATGCTTATCTTGGCAAAGAATTGAACTACTCTCAAAGCCACCATTTGGGACACTTACATGGAGATAGGGTTATCTGACTCCCATAGTAACTAGGGCTCCTGCATGGAGTAAATTGCCTAGCACAGGAAGAATGGTTCAAGTCACTTAGGGTGAGTGCTGAAGAAGTCTCAAAGTGTCTCACTGATTCAACAAAGCATCAACCAGGTGACATTACAATCTCCATGCTTAGCCCAAGGGCAAGAAAAGTTTTTACTATTGTTCAATTTACTATTCTTCCAGGTGGGAAAGTACTAACATTCTTCTAGGAATGGATTGTATGTTACTTTTTTGTTTGCTATCCAAAAGAAAAGTAAATCTTCTAAAAATGATAATGGACTATATGCTCAGTGCCATTACCAAAGATAAAAGAAGAACGGCTGAAGTTCCTATGGTGTGTTGCTAACAAAAATATTCCAGCATGTTAGATATCCTCTTGCTGAAAGTAGTTTGAACACCTCACTGGGATAGAATTCTCCATAAAATCCTTAGAACAATAAAGAAAACTCAATCTATTCCATTAAAGATGAGCTCCAAAAGAAAAGCTTCCTGATCAGGATACTGAAGTAGAAAGATGGCTCCTGAGGACAAGAAGAAAGATTGAGTAAAAAAAGAAGATAAAAAGGAAGGTATGCCATTCATGTGACCAATTTTAAAGCTCTCTTGAGAAAACCACATTAGAAGAAGCTCCTCCTGACCAAACAACAAGGTAAAAGAATGACAAACAAAAAGAAAGCAAGTAGAGATTTCAAAACCTTCTAAAGCATCAGAAACTTAGAAAGTGAGTTACCTCAGGCAGACCTAACAAACTCCCTATTCAAAGAAAGGTCATGAGCCAAAACTCAAAAATATGCCCAAGAGAGTAAACATGGGCACTTATTCTGAAAGACATGAGTGATCCTGCTCACACAGAGGTTCTGGAAAGAATCTGAATCCTCTAAAGATGAAGAGAAAGGAAGAAAAAATTCTCAAAGAGCAGAGATTCTTCAAGAAAAGCGGAGGCTTGAAGAAGCAAGAGAATTGTAGTAAGCAAAAGGGATTCATGGGTCTAGCAGAGTAGAAGAAAAACCTACTGTTCCTGAGCCCTTTGTTGTCATTGAAGAACAATAAGAAATTCCCATGACTCAATAGTTTGGTTTTACCTCTATCTCTATCCAAGTTGCACCTTCGCGAAGGGACAATGGCTTCAAATCAAGTTTCTTCACTTGAACCAGCAATTGCCCCAAAGGGATAACAATCATGGAGCCCAAAGTAACTTCTTAGGTGACAATGATGACTTCATGACAATAAGTGATTTGATGAAATCCATGAAAGTCCAATTGCCTAGAAGCATAACTTGAAGAAGAAAGAATGGGCAAACTAAATTTCTTTGTTAATGAACTTTTCTCCACTGGAGCCAATCTATGAAGAGTTATTCCTAGAGCCCATCATTGAAAAGCCAACAAAGGAACCATGAACCAAAATCCACTCTTATCCTAATGGTGCCTCAACCTCTTCTTCCATTTGTATCACTCAAATAGAAGAAGAAGGGATAGAGCATAAGATGCTGGTGCTCCTCTAAGTGAAGAAGTGCTCTTCTTCTCGACTCAGATGGTTAGAAGTCCTGCTCCTATCCCTAAGCTTACTTCTGCTCCTGCCATCTCTATGCTGATCATGCTCATCCTCTCCACCTCTTGCTATGCACATGCTGAAACACAAGCTGAATCACCTAAGTCTAGGGAGGTACCCTAGACATTCCTGAGCCATCTCCTGAGCTCTTCCTGTCCTATCAACTTACCATCTCTGTCCTTCAACTGAGACTCAAGCAAGCTCTTTCCATCAGATCATCCTATGACATCTAGATAGCCTCCACAGGATAGGCTTGAGGCAACAATTATAGAGCATGGTGCCCAACTCAGACAAAATGAAGAACTAGCTTCAAATTCTTCAGACCAATCAAGAAATTCTATAAGAGCTAAGACGCTGAGGTTGAAGATGGTGTTCCTAGTTTCCTACACACATTTTTTGCTGATGAGGAAAGGAGGAGAAGAAAATAAGATGAAAAAAATCAAGTGCTATGAAATTCAGGGAGAGCCTATGTTGAGGGGGAGCTCAAAGAATTTTTTTAGCATGCATTCTTTTGTTGTTTTGAACTTTTTTTTTTATGTTTTAGACAATATTTTTATCTTATTTTATACAATTTGTTTTATTTGTTTTTGTTTAAGATCTTAGTGCATATTAGAAGTCTACTTATGCTTAGCTAATCATATATCATGCGAGTAGATGTGTGCTTCTAATCTCTTATGCGTGTGCTTTGATTTGCTTATTCATTAGCACGTTAGGATATTTAGCTCGCATGTGTATTTGTGATTAGCATCAAAGTATCTTTTAAAGCACAAAATTTTCTTTTGTTGCTTTGATACTCATATCTCTAAATATTCTTCAATATGTATGATATGCTTAAAATGTATTTTTATAAAACACATTCTCTTTGACACACATATGAGATGTTCTCTAAAGCTTTGTATAACTTGATCAAAATATAGTTGTGTATAGTTTCTGATAGTTTTCATAAACTTGTTCCTATATGCTTTGATACAACTAAGATCAATTTGTGAGCTTAGAACCTCTAAAGTGTGCTGCGCTTATATGGCATATAATGTGTTATGTTTCATATGTATCATGAGTATGTTTTCATAAAAATCATAAGTGTTTCTAGTTTTGCTTCATAAAAATTGATTTCCTTTCATGTTCTGATACTTATGAGAAAAGTTTCACGCTCATAACAAAAAGCTTTTTCATGCTTTGCTCTGATATATTTGGGATTGATCCCTAATGAGCTTCAGAAACCTTGCATAGTAATATGTTGGTATATCTATATCAAGGTTTCTTTGAGCATCAGAAACTACATAAGCATCAAGTATGTTTTCTTTCTATCATGCATGCCATATCACATTTTTTAAGCTTTTATTTTCGATATATTTGGCTTGGACAAAGTTGTGTCTGAATATGGAAATTAATCAAGATAAATTATCACAAGTATTACTTGTTTTCTACAATAGCATGCTTTTCTTCAGAAAGTTTCTTTAAATAACTAAAATCAAGCTGGTTGTGTAAAAAGGACTTAAATGAAGAAATCTGTTCAATATCACTGATACATCTCAACATAATTTGAGCAAGTTCAGAAGGTTCCTTTACAACCAAAACAGCTCTGATTTAAGTTACTTAAGGCTATAAAATATTTTTTAACATATCCATATCATGCCTTAAGAAAAGAACTTCCTAAAAGTTACGCCTATGATGTCTGAAAGAATAGTTATTATCATGACATATTCAATTCTATTTTTTCAACATCTCTTCAAAAGATTTTCTTTAAATTGGTTTGTCATCATCAAAAAAGGGAGATTGTTAGCTCCAGAACCCTTCAGAAAGCTTTAAGGCAATATGTTTTGAATGACAACATAACCAATTTAAAGAAAACACTTTGAAGAACGCTAATGTCTACCTTGAGTTTCTTGACATAGCATACAGGTATTTTTGATTGCATAACACGGACTTGAAGCGAGAATAATTTCACTTTGCATATGCAAACATGATTTATCTCATATAAAGAGATTGAACTTAATAGAAGTGAATATTATATCGTGCAAAGTATGCATATATGCCTTACGGATGAAAGGAAATCAAAACAAGGGCAAGAAACCAAGGCATGGGACTTCAGAAAGTAGCACTAGACATTAGAAAGTATGCTCAAAATGAAGATATCAAGCAAACTCTGATAACAACATGTTACACAATCTTCAATCATCATGATCGCAAATCTTTCATCATCATAAAGCTTGGATTGAAGATCAGAAGACCAAAGATTCATCAAGGAACTGATACCGCATGCCAGAAAGCTCACTTCATTGTGGAGCTTGAACGTTCCTGGAAAAGGAGGGAAATTTGAATTTTTGAATTTCAAATTTAAAGTCAAACCCAATTTCAAACTAAGTCATCTTTCTCCAACTTGGTCAACAACCTTAGCTTCTAGAAGAAAGAGTTCAGAAACCACGTAGAAAGTAAGTATAGTTTTTGAAGTAGCATTAGAAACCTCAATCTTGCAATGGCTTCTGCAAAGCTCTGACAAATGACATTACTCTCTAGACTGCTTTTCCAAGACACAAATGGATGATCAACACGTGTCACTTGGAGATCTGATCAAGGGCAATGGTCACAAGGAAGACCATTTATAAATAGAGATGTTGTGCTCAAACAAACAAGATTTTGATGCTACAAGAGTGGAAACTCTGTGAAAATCTCTCCTCACATCCTGTAAGGTTCATCACATCATGTAATCAATTTTCTTACTTGTAAAAATCTTCTTTTTACGTTCTTGAAATAGATATATGTTCTTCCTAGGAAGAAATGATAGAAAAAAGTCATTCAAGTTATCCTAGGTTATTCATGTATATTTTAAGAAAACTTGAGTGTAGGTTAGTTTGAGTGGCAACCCAAACACAAAACCTTTGTATCCTTGATCCAATAGTGATCAGTGTGAGATAGCTTGGAGAGGCTAATGTAAAACTACTTGCAACGTGAAGTAAGGTGTTCTGTCAAGTTAAGCTTGGAGAGGCTAGTGAATAACTACTTTCAACGAGACAGTAGAAGTTGTCTATTTGTCATGGGTTTAGCTTGGAGAGGCTAGTACAAGACTACTCAAGGTTTAGCTTGGAGAGGCTAGTGAATAACTATTTTCAACGTGATAGGAGGGGTTGTTGACTTGTCATGGGTTTAGCTTGGAGAGCTAGTACAAGACTACTCAAGGTTCAGCTTGGAGAGGCTGGTGAATAACTACTTGGTTCAATTGAAGAGGTAGTGATAACTACTCAAGTTTAAGAAATATGTTTAGTGGAACCTCAATGTGTGTTGAGTATTGGATGTCAGATTTGGCAGAACCAGTATAAAAACATTTGTGTCATATCTTCTTCTCCTTGATCTCTTTTACTTTCTTTGATACGCTATTAAACTGCTGAATATCGTTAGCGATTCTTTACATATTGTATGCTTTGGAGATCTACTTTCTTCAATGAATCTCATTTTCCTGCACTTCAAGCTTAATGCTTGATAGTATTTTGTTAAATGTTTCAGATGTAAAAGAAGCAAAGCAATTATTCAACCCTCTTCTCATGTACTTTTACACCTACAAATATTATTATTATATAATTATTTACATGTCCATCCTATGTATATATTATTATGTAGTTCCTTGTTATCCCATGTGAGCTATGGATGGCTGTATGCTCACTGAGTTTGATGACTTACCTTCTCCCATCTTCTTCCCTATAAATATAGTTGTAGACCTAGTTACACTTTAGAATCCACCTCCTTGATAGTGCTCTAGCTGTCTGAATTGAGCTTCATTTTGGAGTGAAAGCTTATATAGGTTTATGATAGTTATAGAGTACTAGTAATTATGCAGGTAGGATTTCAAACCATACATTATTTATGATTATCTTATTCTAATTTAAAGTTGAACTTTTTTATTATTTATTTATGAATGGCTATGGCCTAGGATAGGATACTTAGTTTTAATATTCATATTTTACATCTTGAAATATTTTAGATTTCATGGAACAATGTTGAATTGGTTTATAGTATTGAAACTGAGTGAACCAAGTCTTGGAAATAAAATTATATTTTATTATGCATGCTAGAACATCATGTTACTAAAGGCTTCTATGGGGACCCACCCTCACGTGTAAATCACGTTCCCAAGTTAGTCATGACAACCACATATCCAATCAACTAAATTGCTATAACTCAAATCAAATTGGATTGAATTACATAGTGGAAATCATCGAATCCAAACCGCACCACATAAATTTTAGTTTTTCAGAAAAGATGACATTTTAGTCCAAAATTGATCCAAACCTCATTGCGAATAACCCTAGATGTAGTTGGAGCATCCACATCACATATTGACGAAAGGGGCTCTAGGAGGTTTGAAAATATAAGGTGAACATATACTTAATTGGTAAGAGTTTCACAATGCAACCCTCACTTGGATGTTGATGTCATTACTTGTATCTTTTCTATGGTTGAAGCCGGCCTGATAGTTCCTATTCGAGTGGTGCAAGGTTCGGTGCATGAAAATTATAGATTTTCAGTTTCATATAGGAGGACATGGCTTGCAAAATAAAAGGCCATTGGTTGGATTTGTAGAGATTGGAAGAGCCTTATAATGAGCTTTCGAAATGGTTACTTTTTTAATCCCTAACTTATTTTTGTTTTTCATTTAGTCCCTTAACTAATGTTTTACTCTTTTTTCATTTATGTTAGGTATCATTGAATTGTCAACTCTGCCTTATTATGGGAAATTTGGCTGCTCCTCCTAACAATATTCCATCGTTTCTTTGGACATTTTCGCAATGTGTACAGGCATTTAAACACTACAAGTGTTTTGATTTAGTCGACAACATGCATTTGTATGGCTAGTAAGAAGGCACATTACTCATGACAATTGCACAAGATGGTAATTTAAACATTCTGCCATTTAATTTGTTGTGTTTAAAGGGAGAAAAGGAGGCTAATCCTTTCCTAACTAATCTTTGGTGGCACGTGGCACCACAAGAAGAGATTCTGATAATTTCTAATAGGCATGCTTTTATCAAATATAACACCAAAATTATTTAAAAATTAATTTGACTTTATTAGCCATAATTTTAAAAATCTGAAACTTTACAATGATGAGGATAGCCAAACGGATATGTTCAAAAAAAATTTAAAGCGGGCATAAAGTAATCTTGGCATGTTGGGACAATTAAAACTAGAATGGGGTTCAAGATGCCCAAAATTGAGAAATTATAAGATTAAAGTTAGAAATGGTTAGGAATTGGAATTTTGTACCTGAAATTAAATTTTGGGCAATGTTTGATTACCCGATATCTGTGTTACTTGTTCGGTAAAATTCGATGTGTAATTTTTAATACCTAGATAGTTTAATCGTAAACGGATAATGTTTATCCTTTAGAGCCAAGTGTAAGGCTAAGACTTAATCTTGAATTACAAGATCAAATCATAGCCATTTATCTTGTTTTCTTGTAGGAAAAGTTTAGATTTTATATTAGATAAAGATTAAACCTAACATACAATCATTTAAAGCCACCAAACTTTGTCATTTCCATTGTTCATTCTCGGCCAAGCAAGAGCACATACCACTTCCATTTTACTTCTTCAAAAACCATGAAACTTGATCCAAATCCTTGTCTAGACTTATAAAACCACAAACTTTCTTAAAAAAACTTATTCTACTCATCACCACCTATAAAACTAACGGATTTAATTTCAATTCCTCACCATTTCACTTTGATATTTCATTCATCATTGTTTAAGGGAGGGATTAAGTGCTATTTGGAAAGTTTAGAGTGAGAAAATCATTCTTGGAGCACCCTTTGGAGCCAAGATCTCTAAAGCTCCAAAAACTAGGGGTTTTGAACCTCTTTTACTTCAAATCTGTTCTAATGCTTTTATTACTAATTTAGCTTAATATTTTTCATTTATTGGTTAATAATATATGGATATTGATGTATTAATTTTTGTGGAGTGTTTGGATGTTGTTAGAAACCCATTTTGGCAAAACAAATTTTGAATCATGTTGCTAGAATTCTCTATTTAACCAGTGTTATGGTTCATGATTTTTCTGAAGTATTTGTAAATGGATTTCTAAGCTGAAAATTTAATATGATGAAGCTAACATGTGGACAGTATTTTTCTTGGGTCTTAAAATGATTTTTACCATTTTCTAAAAACAAGAAAACAAAGGTAGTTAGGGTTTTGCCTACACAACCAAATCTAAAGCTATAAATTTGTCTAATTTTTTTACCATAGCAAATGAATGAATTATCACTTGAAATTTTTACAAGCTATTGAAAACATATTAAAGTCCAACCTTGAATTTTTCAGGACTTTATATGATCATTTGATAGGGTAATAAATTTAAGACATTTGCTTGAACTCGGAATAAGTATTCTGACCTTTGAATTTATCAAATTTGTTAACATAGTTAGATGATTCTTGCCTAAAATTTTTACAAGATCTTGGGGACATATTGAAGTGTCTTGGATAATTTTTGTAGTCTTGGACTTGGTTGTTTGGTATGCAAACTAATTGTTGCTAGATAAGTGTAAAATCTCCATTGTCCTGGAAATAAACCAATGCTTTGAATTGATGAAATAATGGCATTTTGTACTAGTATACATGAGTACATGAATATGAATAATTATGCATGTGAACTTGTTGATGATGCTAAGCAAATATAGGCATGAATACTTCTTACAATTGCATATATAAAAAAAAGCATAAAAAGTATATTTCTTGGGCTAGAGAAAGTAAATT
>JAMLFY010001465.1:0-13129 GCA_030441495.1 Dalbergia oliveri
TAAAATTACCATTTTGCCCCTAGAACGTGTCCAGTGAGCCTAATGACGCAATTAAGCAAACCTAAGCAATATTAGGCTCTAATCGAAGATTAATTTATTTCGATAATTAATCTAGAGTCAAAATAATTTATTAAGGTTAATTAGAACCTAAGATTGCTTAGATAAACTCTAATTGCATTCTTTAATTCAAGATTCCTAGTCATGGAATCTTGAATAGTGTTTTCTCTCTCCAATTCCTTAAATTAAGGAATTGTGCCATACCTCATTTGACCAAAAGAATTATTTTAAATTACTAATCTAGTAAGATTGCCCTCCTAATCAAGTCTTGACACTCCTAATTACCAATTACCTCACCTAAACACTTTCTTACAACTCCTAACCAAAACCTTAATCAAAGAAACACCTAAACACATCACTAAACCACAATTACATGAACAAATTAAATCCCCCTTTTGCTGCCCAATAGCCGAATACATGGCCTAGGAGAAGTGCCACATGTTGTTTGATTTCTCACTCAAGAGCCATGCCTAGACCATACCTCAAACCATACCTCACCATGCTTTCAACCATGCCTTTGCCCATACTTTGTAAGAGATATTTTTCCTCCCTTTTCCCTCCCATTTGGCCGTCGGCCTTCTTCTTCTTGGCAGCCCTCATTGTGCAAAATTTTCTATAAATACCAAGCTTGGAAGAACTTGGTTACACTTTAGAATCTTTGCCAAGTTCAAGCTTTCTTGCATTTTCTTCCTTTTGCTCTCAATTTCTCTTCATCTTCTTCATCATTCTTCTTCCTCAAAGAACCTTGCCACCACCATAAACCACCACAAACAACCATAAACCACCACTACCTCACCTCAAACCACTCTCAAACACTTAAATTTCCATTTCCAAGCTTAAAACTCAAGGAAAAATCATCTTCCTTGAGCTTCCTCTGGCCGAAACACATACCACATCCAAGAGAGATTTTGTCTTCTCAACTCTTCAAGAACTCAAGCTTTCTTCCATTCCTTCAAGACTTACTTAGGTAGGGGTTTTGTTTTAAGTTTTGCTTGTTTAAAGAAAGTTCTAGTTTTCTCTTGGTCAAACTTTTCTTTCTTTCCTTTTCATTTTCGGCCAAGAGGCCATTTTATGAAAATAACATGAGCTTGATGATGAGGTTTCAAGATAATGACTTGTTGTTGTCATGTGAGAAACCTCTAAAGCTTGAAACAACTTGGTCTTGGACCATACATGCTTGTGTTTCTTTCTTTTTCTTTAGTTTCATTTTGGTTCTTTTCCTTTCTTTCTTAAATGATTTCGGTTTCCTTTGCCTTGGTTGAACAAAGTTTGCTAAAAATGTAAAGTAGATCACAAAAGTTTTGTTAAAGAAAATTAATCACATGATTTCAAAGAGCTCTAAGCTTACCCTTGCCAACCTTAAAGTTGGTCGGCCGTTCTAAGAGTTTTACTCTAGATTGAAGCCCATGAGCAATAAAATAAAGAATATGACTTAGTTCTTGTAATTTTGTTTAGACAAAGTGTTGAACTTTGTGTCTATTTTCTTAAGCTTGATGATGAAGTTCAAACCTTAAGACTTCTTTGAAGTCTAGGTGCTAAGAACTCTAAAGCTTGCCTTATGATACATAATGGGTTGAGGTTTATGTTCCTTTAAAGTCTTGCAAGAGCTAGCTAAGATCTAAAATAGATGCATTCATGTTTACTTTAATGCTTGCATAACATGTTTATTTTCAAGTCATCACTAAACAACTTAAAGATTAAAACAAGAATGTGCATCCTCACTAATAAATCTCAAAGCCTACCTATTTCAACCTTAAAGTTGATTGTTGATTTGGGTAAATACCTCAACCTGAGCATTAAAATAAAGAATTGAACTTGCATCTCATGTTTACTTTGCCTAGCATGTTTATATTCTATGCCATCACTTAAACTCCAAAGATAATAAAAAGGTGCATCTCATATTTACTTTATGTCTTCACTTTATTTTCTAATGAAGAATAAAAATGAGGTGCATAGCATGTTTAAGTTTATGTCAACACCTTAATGATCTAGAGCTCAAAGACTTGCCCAAGTATCCTATGTAAGGTTTTTAAGAAAATGTTGGCATTCTTAAGAAGCCATTTCGGCCTTGTGGTGATGATGGACTTAGTATGAGTTTCTAATCACAAGTGGCCATAGTTTATGTTTTGTAATTTTTCCAAGCTTAGGAGCCCCTAAGCAACATTATGCATTTATATACTTTAATCTATTTTATGAACAAGTTAATTTAGCTACTGACCTCATGTGTAATTTCATGATTTTAATGTAAGGATTTGAGTCCTAAAAGAGTTTTGAATCCTAGAATTATTCCAAGAGAAAACTAGCAACTTGTATGCATTTTAATTCACAAGATTATGTGACATTATGGGCTTATGATTTGGTTCTGCCCTTCATGATTGGCTACTGTATAAATGCTGTTCTAAGGTGTTAGAATGTGTAAAATTATGTTTGAGTGAAGCAAGGATCGATTTAGAGAAGTTAGAAAAGAATAAGTAACTTGAAAGGATTAGAAATGAGAATTCTAGAACACTTTAATGCATAAAAATGCAAATATGTTCCAGCATGATTAATTCAAGGATAAATGGTTCATAATCAGTAAAACATGTTAAAATTCCTTCATAAATGATTAGGTATTAATTTCTAAGCTTAAGGTGATGATAAGGACTTAAAATAGGAATTCTAGCACACTTAGACATGGCAAAACATAATTCTGTTCCAGCATTTTAGATTGAGGAAAAATGGTTTACAACTTAGAGAACATGCCTAGGAATCCCTCATAATTGGTTTAGGAATTGATATGGAACCTTAGGCGAAGACGGATCTTAAAGGGTCACGGAGATTTAGAGCCCGTAAGCATATGATATTTTCTGCCCTTACATGTACAATGCTGTTTGGAATTTTAGTGAGTTCAAATCTTAGAGAAAAGTTTAAGTGATAACCTCTTGAGGGTAATAAATGCAATACGGGTATTAGAATGATTAGAATACAAGTTTAAGACCCGTAAGGGTCAAAGCATAAGATACTATGAGATAGGTGGTGAGTGAGCATATTTATGATGATGAACCTCGAGCATATTTATGATGATGTGATTATGTTAGTACCTTGAGTATGAAACTTTATGTGTATGATTGGCATGTGTGATGTAATGAAGTATTATGCCTTAATTTGAGATGCATAAGGTTCAAAATATGAACAAACTAGAAGAATATGCTCATGTGAACTACAGTTCAATAGAAAGTTCCATAAGAATGATGTATGTGATTGAGATTATGTGGCATGACTCAATTTGAGGAAAAAGTAGTGAGCGTTATGCTCCGAATTTTCATCAATTTGAGAACTAAGAAAGTTTTAGAAATAAGATATTTAATGTGACACACCGAGACGTACTTCTCCTGCTTAGAGAAGGTAAAACCGAAGGGCATCGACACCACCCAAAGCGGACAAAGTCGCTGGTCTTAACCAGTCGATGCGTTTCGAAGGAAAAAGTCCTATGATGGGTGATCCTTAGGCCCCCTACCGTATTCGGGAGTCTGGATTATGATGATTATGATTATGTTTATGATTTTCTTATCAAGAGATAAGTAAAAACTAGTGACGACTAGTTAAGGTATGAGCTCATAGCCTAGTTTAAGGGTGCGGTTACTAATATGATTGGTGTCACAAGTATGAGAAAAGGAAAGATGTTCAAGAGAAGTTACATGCCACTTATATGTTGTTTGATTATTATGGTTTGCCTAAAGTACTGCCATGCATTCATGAACTATTATGCTGCATACATGCATTAAGACTCATCATAAAAGACATGGACCTTGGATAAATATCTTGTGAAAACATCATAATGAACCTATGCATGTTTAACCTTTTTATAATAAACCCAAGGTTCCTGGGACGTAAACGACGATACTATGATAGAGGATTTTCCTAGAGATTCTTTAGCAAGATTCTCACCCCTCTCTCTTTTTTCGGTACGTCTTCAACATCGATGGCGTCGTTCGTGATTTCATTGATGCGCCCGTGTGGAATTGCACTACTATCCGGATCATTCCTACCATTTCGAGGGTCGTTGTGCTATACGCATTTTTGCATACATGGGACGCCCATTTGCCTTTTCTTCCAGCTTCCGATTTCATTCTGACCTTACCCTCGGGTGATATGATTTTGAGAGGACGCGACCTCAAGACAAGAGAATCGTCACGCTTGTCCCATCCCAGGTACGAGGCTACCCGAGTACGTGCCTCGCCCGAGACGTTCGGAGACGACCCGTCAGAGGATCCCCCTCTCATCCTTTGAGGTCTGCCCCCATTATACCCATGGATATTGGGTGGGTAGCGAGGAGACGGTGAGCATGGAGGTTAGCACGACGTGGAGATGCGCCCATGCCGTGAGGGACATGTTCGCCACCCTTCCGCTCTTCATGCACCCGAGGAGCTTGCCCAGTTTATTAGGTATGTGCCATCGAGGAACGAGGAGGAGCGCCATCAAGGTTGAGGAAGAGGATAGCAGTTTAGGAGTATCTTTTGGGCTGCTCATGTATTCGTTGTTATGTTTTTTTTTTGTTATTGTACTAAAACTCTCCCACTATATGGGTAAGACTTTATGCTTTCCGTTGAACCTAGTGATCATGTACTAGACTATGTTAACTAATGTGATGAAGAATATTTTCATGATTGATGTGTTCTTTAATGGTTATGTTCTGTATGATTTATTTATTCTTCGTTTCACGTTACATTTATGTTACACGCAAAGGCTCGCACTTTGTTTTACATGATTCATTTCAAAAAAAAAATTACCTGTAATTTTCCACTAAGTATTTTGTAAATGAATTTAAAAGAAGTAATAACTAATAATTAATCTTGATACGTCCTAGGCGTATGGGGTTAAATATTAGGGTGTTACACCCGTGGGAGGTGCACTATCATCCATTAAGCCTACCATTTTGAGGGTCGTTGTGCCGTGCGCATTTTGCATACATGGGACACCCGTTGCATTCCCGGTCTCCACTTCGCTTCACCAACTTTTCCCTATCGCCGATGATTTGATCTTGAGAGGACACGCCCCATGAGAGACGCCATGCCGCCCTTCGTCTTTGGTGCTCCACAGCTACCAAGTACGTTCCTCGCCCAAGGCATTCAGAGGCTGACCGTCAAAGGATTCCCCTACTCATCCCTTTTTGAAGGATCTACCCAGTTCCCATGGACATCGGGAGGGGCAGGAGGATATGGTGACACAACGAGGTGAGCTCGAGACCGGAGATGCGCCACGTCAGGAGGTCATGTCCGTCCACCGTTCTGCTGCACACACCGAGGAGTCAGATCATTGGGTACGTACCTTCGAGGACGAGGAGAGTGCATCGGAGTTCCGAGGGAGGAGTAGTCATGGCTTGGGATTAAGATCTATTGGGCTTTTCATGTATTTGCTGTGTTTCCTGGATTTTATGTTTCCCGCTTTATGTTTCTTGTATTGCAAGCTCTGCCCATTCTTCTTGGGTATGACTTTTATTTTATTTTAATCAATGTATCCAAGTTGTACTAAACTATGATATTTAATATTATTATGGATGTTTTTATGATTGAGATGTTCTTATTTGCTTTTGCATTGCATGATTTATTTTCTCTGTCGCCTTACGCTTCACTTATGTTGAATGCGATGGCTCGCATTTGTTTTACATATATTAATTTCAAAAAAAAATTTACTCATATTTTTCGCTAAGTAATTTTACAAACGAGATTTAAAGAGACGTAATACCTAATAATTAATCTTAATACGTCCTGCGTGTTGGGTTAAATATTAGGTGTTAAACCATATCCTCGTTGACCTCCCGATGTCCATGGGAACTGGGGTAGATCCCTCCGAGAAGACATGTGTAGGGGTATCCTTCGGGTCGGTCTGGAATGCCTCGAGCGGAACGTACCGGGGTAGCCGCTGCACCGCCGAAGCCGAGGGCGGGCACGGCGAGTCTGCTCGTCGTAGGGTGTGTCCTCTCAAAGATCAAATCATCGGAGAGAGAGTTCAGGAAAACGAAAGCCGGAGACCGGGAATGCAATGGGCATCCTATGTATGCAAAAATGTGCAAGGCACAATGGCCCTCGAATGGTAGGACTGATTACTGATCGTAGTACACCTCCCATATCAGTGTCAACGAAGATCACGAACGATGCCATCATGGTCTCGAGACATAACGGAAAAGAGAAACAAAGAGAAGGGGTGAGAATCTTGCTAAAGAATCTCAGGACGAATCCTCTATCCTAGTGTCATCGTTTACGTCCCAGAACCTTGGGCTTATTATGAAAAGGTTAAACATGCAAAGGTTCATTATGAGGTTTTCATAAAAGATAATTATCCAAGGTCCGTGTCTTTTATGATGAATCTTAATGCATGTATGCGGTATAGCAGAATATGAATGCATGACAATACTTTATGAAGCAAACCAATAAAACATCTCTTCAATAACTAATTCTCATATAAGTGGCATGTACTTTCTCATAATCAACTTCTCTTTTTCATAAGCAAAATGCTTCACATCTTTCATTTTTCAAACTTGTGACATCATGGTATGTAAAAATAGTAACCGACCCCGATACTAGGCTATGAGCTCATACCTTGACTAGTCGTCACTAGTTCTTACTTATCCTCTTGATAAGCGTATCATAATCATAAAAATAATAATCAAACTCAGAGTACGGGGGACCTAAGGAATCACCCATCATGGGACTTTCTTCCTCTCTAAACACATTAACGGTTAAGACCAATGACTTTGTCCTCTTTAGGCTAATGTCGATACCCTCACGATTATACCTTTTCTCCTACGTAGCAGGTGAAGTACGTCTCGGTCTGTGAATGCATCATCTGGTTAAGACCAATGACATTGTCTGCTTCGATATGGCTCCACAACCATACCCCCCACAGGTTTTCTTTCTCCTCACCGTCAGGAGAAATGCGTATGTCACATATAAAATCTTTCTTTTCAAACTTTTTGTAAGTCCCTCAAATTTGATGGAAATTCGGGCATAACGACTACCCAGAATTTCCTCAAATTTGATTCATGCTACATAACTCAATAATACATGTTGTTCTCATGAAATTCTCAATCAAATAAATCTCTTAATCACAGGAGCATACCCTCCTAATTCATTCATATTTCGCATTCTCATGCATCTTAAGCATAGCATACCACATCATCACAACATGTCACAAATACACATAGAGTCTCATATTCATGGTATTAACATATTCACATTTATCACGAGTATACCCACTAGGTCTCATTCTCACATCACACCTCCTATCTTATGGTGTCTTATGCTTTGGCCCTTACGGGTTTTAAACTTATGCTCTAATTATCCTAACTTTTGTTTTGGATCATTATTTCACCTAAGGGATCATTACCATAATTTCCTCTAATGTTTATGTTCACTAACATAACTAAACATACATCTTTTGGGCAGAAATTTATATATGTTTACGGGTCCTAGAATCTCCATCTTTATTATCATATGTTTTTACTCTTCATTAGAATATAAAGTGAGAGCATAAAATAAATATGAATGCAACCTCATTATTATCTTTAAAGATTAAGTGATAACTTGAAATATAAACATGAAATGCAAGCTTGGAAATTTAAACATGATAATGCAAGTTCATTTAGTTATTCTTGAGAGCTTAGTGATGGCATCAAAATAAACATGCTATGCAAGACATAAATATAAACATGTATGCAACTCATTTTATCTTAGCTAGAGCTCTTACAAGACTTTAGAGGAACATTATAACCTTAACCCAATATGCATCTTAACAACATAAAGTGAGCTTTAGAGTTCTTAGCACCAAGTCTTCAAAGAAGCCTTTGGTTTTGAACTTCATCATCAAGCTCAAGAAAATAGACATAAAACTCAACACTTTATCTAAACAAGCATATAAAGAACTAGTCATATTCTTTATTTTATTGCTCATAGGCTTCAATCTAGAGTAAACTCTTCATCGGCCGACCAACTTGAAGGTTGGCAAGGGTAAGCCTAGAGCTCTTTGAAAACATAGGATTAATTTTCTTAACAAAACTTTTAGTGATCTACTTAACATTTTTTAATCAAACTTTGTTCAAAGGAAGGAAAGAAAACTGAAACTTTGGCAAGGGAAAGGAAAGGAAAAATGAAACTTGAACAAAGAAAAGGAAAAGAAACCAAAAGCATATATGGTCCAAGACGAAGTTTTTCAAGCTTTAGAGGTTCTCACATGGCATCACAAGATTATTATCTTGAAACCTCATCATCAAGCTAAAGTTTTACTCATGAAAAGGCTCCAAGGATGAAAAAGAAAAAGAGGAGGAAAGGTTTGAAAAAGAGAATACTAGAACCTTTCTTGAAGAAAACAAGTAAAACTTTGAAATAAAACCCCTTTAAAAAAGTCTTGAAAGAAATGAAGGAAAGCTTGAGTCAAAGAAATGAGAAGACAAAAATCTTCTCTTGGATGAGGGTATTGGTTCGGCCAAGGGGAAAAGTCAAGGAAGATGAATTTTCCTTGAGGTTGTAAGCTTGGAAATGGAAAGTTTGAGTGTTTAAGATGGTTTGAGGTGAGGGATGGTGGTTTAAGGTTGTTTGTGGTGGATTGTGGTGGAAAGGTTTCTTTGAGGGAGGAAGAAGAAGAGCAAGATGAAGAGAAATTGAGAGCAAATGAAAGAAAATGCAAGAAAGTTTAAACTTAGCAATGCTTCTAAATGTAACCAAGTTCTTTAAGGCTTGGTATTTATAGAAAATTGACACAATGGTGGCTGATTGGAGGAGAAGTGCCGACCCTTTAAGGCCAAAGGGAGGAAAATATCTCTTGATTGGTATGGTTGAGTATGGGCAAGGCATGGTGAGGTATGGCTTCAAGTATGGCCTAGGCATGGCTCTTTGAGTGAGAATTGTACGCCCAAATTTCTGCGTTAGAGTACAAATGACAAAATGCCCCTTAGGTCATTTTTACCGGAATTAGGACAGTTGCCCGGCAACCCTCAAATGGGTCAACTCGATGTTTAAAGGGGATTATGCTGTTATGAAGGATATCCAAGGTGAAATCTCGTTTTCTAAACTTTTGGCTCAAAATGACCAAAATACCACCCTTGTTCTACATGGGTAAAAGTGCCGTTTGAGCCCGGAATTTTCCAGGAAGTTTAGAATGATGTTTTTAAGTAATGTTTGATACTTAGGCGGGCTCTGAAGGTCCCGCAGAGTTTAGCAAAATTACCATTTTGCCCCTAGAACGTGTATAGTGAGCCTAATGACGCAATTAAGCAAACCTAAGCAATATTAGGCTCTAATCGAAAATTAATTTATTTCGATAATTAATATAGAGTCAAAATAATTTATTAAGGTTAATTAGAACCTAAGATTGCTTAGATAAACTCTAATTGCATTCTTTAATTCAAGATTCCTAGTCATGGAATCTTGAATAGTGTTTTCTTCTCCAATTCCTTAAATTAAGGAATTGTGCCATACCCCATTTGACTAAGAAAATGAATTTAAATTGTTAATTTAGTATGACCACTTCCTAATCAAGTCTTGACCTTCCTAATTACCCAATTACCTCACATAAACACCTTCTTATAAACTCCTAATCAAAAGCCTAATCAAAGAAACACTTAAACACATCCTTAAACCACAATTACATGAACAAAATCCTTTCCCCTTTGGCTGATGTGTTGGCCAAAATCTCCCCTAAAATGGTGCCACATGTTGATTTTTGTTGCACTCCAAGCCCATGCCTTAGGCCATACCCAAACATATACCTCACCATGCCTTGCCCATGCTCTCCACTATACTAATCAAAGAGATATTTCTTCTCCTCCTCCTCCTGGCCGGCCACTTCCTCCCCCTCAAAGGCAATCCATGAGCTCTCCATCTTCTATAAATACACTAGCTTGAAAGCCCTTAGAATCCTTTACACACTTGAGTAAACTTCAAGCTTTCTTCCCAAACACAAAGAGCTTCTTTTCCCCCTCCTTGGCTGGTTTTTCCAGCAGATTTCAAGAAGGATTTCCTTCTTTTCCTCTCAAGAAACAAAGCTTTCCTTCCTCTCTTCAAGACTTCTCTAGGTAGGGGTTTGTGTTCAAGTTTTTACTTGTCTTCCTTAAAGAAAAGTTCTAGTTTCTCTTGGTTTCAAATCCTTTTTCCTTCCCTTTTTATTTTCAGCCAAGAGGCCTTTTCATAAAGAAAACATGAGCTTGATGATGAGGTTTCAAGATAATGACTTGTTGTTGTCATGTGAGAAACCTCTAAAGCTTGAAACAACTTGGTCTTGGACCATACATGCCTTGATTTCTTCCTTTTTCCTTGAGAAAGTTTGTGGTTTTCTTTCCTTTCTTCTTCATGATTTTGGTTTCCTTTGCTTTGGTTTGAACAAAGTTTGCAAAAAATGTAAAGTAGATCACAAAAGTTTTGTTAAAGAAAATTAATCACATGATTTCAAAGAGCTCTAAGCTTACCCTTGCCAACCTTAAAGTTGGTCGGCCATTCTAAGAGTTTTACTCTAGATTGAAGCCTATGAGCAATAAAATAAAGAATATGACTTAGCCCTTGTAGTTTTGTTTAGACAAAGTGTTGACCTTTGAGTCCATTTCCTTAAGCTTGATGATGAAGTTCAAACCTTAAGATTTCTTTTGAAGTCTAGGTGCTAAGAACTCTAAAGCTTGCCTTATGATATATAATGGGTTGAGGTTTATGTTCCTCTAAAAGTCTTGTAAGAGCTCTAGTTAAGATAAAAACAAGTTGCATTCATGTTTAAATTTATGTCTTGCATCTCATGTTTATTTTGATGTCATCACTAATTTCACAAGAGTAAATGAATGAACTTGCATTACCATATTTAAATTCCCAAGCTTGCATTTCATGTTTATATTTCAAGTCATCACTTAATCCTTATAGATAATAATGAAGTTGCATCTCATATTTATTTTATGCTCTCACTTTACTTTCTAATGAAGAGTAAAATAAAGTGCATAGCATGTTTAAGATTATGTTATCACCTAAATATTCTAGAGCTCAAGGACTTGCCCTAAGTATCCTAAAAAGGGAACTCTAGTAAAAAGGAAATGGATGAGTTTTAGTATGATTCAATAATGGTTTGATTTTGTAAAATGCATGAATGATTTTAGAAAAATGTTGGAAAACTGCTTTATGAGGTCTCAAGGTGTTCAAATAGCTTGGAATGTGTTAAAAATCATGTTTTCTCAAATTCCGAAGTTTGGTAATCGATTACCAGCCATGTAATTGATTACCAGAGGGTTTTCGAAGGACTTTGGTTCTGGTAATCGATTACCAGAGGAAATGTAATCGATTACCAGCTTCATGCCCAAAACCTGCTCTTAAACCTGGAATCGAATTACCTGATAGTGTAATCGATTACCCTGTTCTTTATTTTTAAAAAGATTTTAACCCTAAGTAATCAATTATCATACTATGTAATCATTACCCCTTGTTTTTGAAACCCAGAACAGAATTTAGTCTTGGTAATCGATTACCAGGAACATGTAATCGATTACCAGAACACCCCTTTTGCTTATGAAATTATTCCAAGAGAAAGACTAGTAACTCTTATGCACTTATGATATGATTTTATGTGATTAATCATGATACATACTCTTGGTTGTCTTATCTTGTTAGCCATACAAATTTTGTTGAGAGTTAATGCGTAATGTTATGCTTGAGCGAGTATGCTTGTGTTATGTATGAATGTGTTAATGTCATGAGCATGAGCTCATGAGGATTCATGATGTGATTATGTTAATATCTTAAGCATGAAATGTTATGTAGCATGATGATGTGATGATGTGGTATGTCACCTTTAAAATGCATGAGAAAATGAAATATGAATGAAGGATATGTTATATGGTTCTAAGGTTGTATGCTTGTTGCGTCCATGAAAGATATGATAATGTGGAAATGATCCCATTATGACTTCCCGAGTTAAGGGTTGTAGGGGTGATCCAAGAAAGAAATATGATTCCCTCTTTTACCCCGTATAAATCTAGTGACGGCTAGTTAAGATAAGCTCATTCCTAGGCGATAGGTGATTAGGAGTTTTGGTGACCATGATAAAATTGCCAGGCCGACATGTTGGGTGGATTTTGGCGACCATGATGAGGGTGGAAAAGTGGAAAAATGAAAAAGCTATGAAAGAACTCATAGAGTTCAAGTATGAAAAAGTAAAAGATGTACATGCATATGTTTCATTGATGCTTCGATTAAGTGATATGTGTTATCTACGTGTCCTGTCATGTTCAAGTATTACCATGCATACATAAAATATCTATTGCATTCATACCATCAAGACTCATGCTAAAGAAACCCACTTCGGATAATAAGCTTTGAGAAATTAAAACTAAACCTATGCATGAACACTCTTTTATAACGAAACCCGAAGTGGCTGGGGTGACGACGATGACACTCGTGTTAGAGTCGGGGAAGCCTCCTGAGAATCTTGTATAAGTATTCTCACCCCTTTGTCTTTCCTTCCCGTGTCGTCTCCAGACGGGATTGATGCGGATCGTTCGTGATCTACGTTGAGCCGCGGCGTAGGAATCACGTCACCTAGACGGATTGAGGGAGGGAAGCGGAAGCATGAAGACTAGTCTAGCTTTGCTAATACCTTGTTTTGCATTAGTTAAAAGTTATTTGGTGTAATTGATAACCCTAGATGTGCTTATATTTATGAGGACATCGTTGTTATGTTATGATTATGATATACTACTATAAGTTATGTTATGATTATTCTATGGTTTATTTATGATTGTTATGGTAATGTATACCTGGTTGTTATGTTTCTTGTTTAGAAGTTGGTCCTTATGCGCATGCATGGCTCGCATTTTAAATCTTAAATTCAAAAAGAAAAATTTAGTCGTATTTTCAGGACTTGTATTTTAAAGAAAGCCAAGTCAAGTTCTGAAACGAAGACATAACCGCTAATAATTAGCTGAATGCGACTCGAGCATATTAGGTGAAAGATAGGGTGTTACAAGAATTAAAAAAACATGTGACACATCTTCAAGGGTATGTATTCGGCCAGATTTCCAACCCAAGGGAGGAGAGAAATTGTTCATGTAATTGTGGTTTAGTGATGT